>JAADWT010000199.1:0-28878 GCA_023336285.1 Pythium grandisporangium
GGGGGGGGGGGGGTTGCGAGCGCAATCAAGTTCCGCGTGTTTTCGATATCATGGAGATACCGGTGGGTGTCGATGAGAAGACCCGAAGCATCTGGACGAAAGAGGATACAGGGGTGGAAAGTGAGGCAACACTTGCCCATACTCTGAATTTCTCACGGCTGGTGCCGCCGCCGTGGCTGCAACGGCTCATTCATTGGCGCCACCGGTTCGACCGACCCGGAATGTGCGATGAAGACGAGCGATGATGCCAACCAGGAACCATCGATGAAGCCAACGCGGACAAGAAGAAGCCACCGACGCGTAGGCGAGCCCCAGTGACTCGAGCTAAGGCCAAGGGCAGTACAGAGAGTGTGGCATCGAGTGGAAGTGTCAATTCCACGACGGCTCCACCTGCGGCCATGGATCAACTGAAGGCGAAGGCTGAGTTGCTCTTGACCATGGCCAGGTGCCGAACACGATGGAGCTGTATCCGCGTTGCGAGGCGACTGGTACACCTAGCGTACTCAAGCAACCTGCGACCTCGACAACTCCGGCCACGGTGAACAAGGGCGAGTACAAGCATGACTTCGTGCCAACTGAGACGTAGGAGAACGTGCATCAAATGTTGACGAATTCGAACCATTCAGGTATGACCGCGATAAGTTTTGTGTAGCATATGCTGACGGCGCTGGTACGATTCGACCGACATCCCGGAGTGGTGAACAGGCTCTACGATTTCTCTTTCGGTTCGCGCAGCTATCGTATTTTGAGCTTGTACGCATTATTGCCCACCCGTTCATCGACTTCTCGGCACCAACTTGTTGCGATTAGGATCATCATGCGGATCATGCGGATTGTAACCAGGGTGACCTAAGTTAGAACTCAACACGCGTGCATTCACGTACACCATATCACCAACCTGAAATTGCACTGCTCGACGACCGCGATTGTAGTACTGCACGTGGCGTTCTTGCGCCGGCCGCGTGTTCTGCTGAGCCAACTCAATGACCTGTGCTCTGTCGTGTGTGAAATTCTGCGCCGGACAACGACCCTTTGAGACCGCTAAAAGTAGGATCGGGGATCGGGCCTTACGACCACTGTTGACTTCAAATGGTGAAACTTGTGTTGACGGCGAGACCAGCGTGCTCGACTGTAGGAAATAGCTAAGCCCAATCATCACCATAGTGCGACACAACAAAGCGCAAACTGTCTTCCAATGTTCGCATCTGTCGTTCACTTCTACCATCCGTCTGAGTTCTCATAGAGACCGTCATTCTCACCTTGACCTGCGTAATCTCCATCAGCTCCTGCCAGAGGCCATTGGTAAATCAAGGATGTCGGTCTGACACAATCGCCTCAGGTAGAGAATAGTATCGCACGATGTTGTCCAAGAATAGTCGTGCTGTTATTTTTGCGTTCACGTCCTTGGTCGTCAGGATGTAACAAGGGTGATTCGATAAACGACACGCGACGGCGTGGATCGTATCATAGCCTTGGCTGAGCGGCTGTGATGTGATCTACGTCATCGTGCGCCGTTTATCGAATCGGCCGTGCCAGTGACAAAGTCCACGGTCACGTGCTGACTGTAATAACCCATTCTGACGGCGGGTTCCGGATTTATGGCGAACGCACACCTCGCACGTTGAGATGTATTGCGTAATGTGCTCCCGCATCCCTGGTCACCAAAATTACTGTCGAGTAGCACTGTATGCGCGCTGGATACCCGGATGTGACACTATAGATGCGCCATGGAAGTCGTGTAGAATGAGGAGAAGCAGTGCTTCTACCTGCGGGATATGAATGACTCGAACTTCATCCTGGGATCGCACACACAGCACACCGTCACACACTTCGTACTTTGCCTGAATGGGTGGGTCTTTGACGCCGGGCTTCTAAGATGACACGACAATCTCGATCTTGTGCGTACGACTCGCGAAGCAGACGAAGAAACGTATCATCCTCCCCTACCAAGAGAAACATCCCCGCCGCAAACGTAACGTGGCGGGAAGGAGGTGGTAGCCCGAAACAGGAAATACCTTGGAGCACCACCTTCGCACACCGTGTTGAAAAGCGAGTGGTGAACATAAAGGAGCCAACAGTCGTAACAGATACTGGAGGTCGGGATAGCGCATCGGCCACAACGTTCGTGATCCCTTTCTTGTGCTTTAGCTCAAAGGTAAACTCACCAAAGAACTCGAGCCACCGAGCCAGTTTCAGTGTCATCGATGGTTGATGCAGGAACCAACTGCACGCTGAACTGTCGGTATACACCACAAAATTGGAGCCTAACAGATAGCAGCACCACGACCAATACACTGCATGATAGCAAAGAGTTCCTGTTCGTGCGCGACCCACTTGGACTCTGTGTCAGACGGTTTCTGGCTGCAGTAACGGATAAAGTGAACTAATCCATCCGCAAACTGACTCAAGACACCACCGATCCTCCCTTGGACGCGTCCGTGGTCACTTGAAGTGGCAGAAACATGTCAGAGAGACGGAGCACCGGAGCCGACACCAATCTGTCCTTGATCGTATCAACGTATTAAAGGCGGGTTCTTCCAGCGCCGACCAACGCCACTCGTGTGCCTCCTTGGTCAAATTGGACAATAGGAACACCAGGGCAGCAACGCCATCGAGAAAACGGCGATAATAGTCAGCTAAATCCAAAAACCGCTGTACGTCCTTTGGGAGTGAGCCAATTCACGAGAGCCGCAGTCTTGTCCGGGTCGCCACGCAACCCATTGGCACTGATGAAGTGTCCCGAGAATCGCAGTCCTGACTCTGCATAGTGACATTTACTGCGTCGTGCGAAGAATCATTCTGCTCACGATACCTCGAACACATGACGCAAATGAACTAGGAGCTCACCCATGGAATGTGAGAACACGCAAATATCGTCGAGGTAGACAACCACAAATTGACACAGACTGATACTGGATACTCCAGGCATTGCTGAACGCGAGCTCGGCCCTCAAAATTCCTGATTATGACCGTTGTCGCCTTAGCGTCGACTGGTGGCCCCATAGCCCCTGCTTCATGATACTGTGCGACGCAACCGAGTCCACAACCAACTCGACCGCCTTCCCTACAACCGTCGCGTCCACAAATAACAACGAATCTGATTGGCCCGCGGCCACCCCGACATCAGTCTCCACGGCACACACACTCGACCCGAATACCGACCACTCGCCGGTGTCGTCGTCATCTTTCATATCGAAATCGACCACCTGAACTGATTCTTTCTTAGTTGGAGATTCTTCTGACTCTTCACTGACTTGATCAACGGATACTCCATTTACATGCGTTGACCACTGGCGTTTCACGGGAGGCGCTTTGGGCACTGAGCAACGCGATGCCCGCTTTCACGACCATAGAAACACACATTCTGATGGCGGCACGTATCTTTCATGGGCTTAACGACGCCGGGATACGAAAGATCCATAGATACCGGCCCTGAGTCACTGGCTGGTCTTGGACGACGCGGGGGCTTTTCACCACGAAAGTGGGTTGGTTCGTACGCCTAAGCGGTCGCGATAGCCTCCGTCAAGGTGGCACAGCGACGATAATCGACTTCTTTCTTGGTTTCGGGTTTCAGACCCTCCACAAATTGATCAAACTTGTCAAGCTGCGACATCTCACGCACTCGGGTGATAAACTTGCGGGAACGTGCAACGCAGTCGCCCACGTGACCCTTCTGGCGGCATGCCCTGAGCGCAGCTCGCAGACGCTGCTGCTGGTCGGGAGGAATGAACTCACCGGAGAGTGCTTGTTCGAACTCGTCGGTGCTGGTGATGGGCAGGCTATCCACCATGGCCCGACAGCGGTACCAAGAGGCGGCCAGAGGGAAGGTCACTGGCCAGCATGGCGACCACATGGGCCTGGTTATCGGGACTGTGGTAGTCGATGTTCTTGCCGTCAAAGAGGAACTTATCTACACGTGCGTTGGGGCGTCCGTCAAACGTGGGCGTGGACGCACGATCACTCGCGGTTGCGGATCTGCTGCTGCATCTGCGCTAGGACTATCGAGCGAAACTCGTGGTTCTGGCTTGCCATGTTGCGTGAAAGCTCATGGATGGAGTGGGTCAACTCTTCAAGCAGAGTTATCACTGTCCATGGTTGCACCGGATGCTGATTGGTCAACCTTCGAAACGAGCGCGGATTGGTCAAAATTGACAAACGACCGTTGGGGACGGAGTGACAGGGGTTGCACGGAGACTGGAGATGAGCCGGAGGGTGTTGGACCAACAAGTGCTACCAAATGTAGTGTCGGAGAAACTGAGTGAGCGGAACTGATCAAAATGCAGATTGAATTAAAGAAACCCAACTGAGAAAAATGCAGAGATGAACGGTGCCAGGTGCGATTCCCTGAGCACACTACTATGTAGAGGCATACACGTTGAACTTACGCTTGGACTTGCTCTTGGACGTGCATTTTCACTTACACTTGAATGTAGCTGTGCATGTGGACCTGTGGAACCCGTACATTAACAAATAGCCGTCGAATTTGAAGCTGAGCATGCGCGCCGCATCGGCATGCATCAGAACGTGGCGGAATGCGCTGGACACGTCACCCAGCATCATCAGCGCGCGTGCGTGAAGGTATTGAGGCGTCAGGATGTGGATGCGGCAGGCGATAGAGCATGGTGGACCGTGGGCAGCGTGCGGAACATTGGAGCGATCGGTATATTCGTTAACGAAGCTGCCGTGCGAAAACAAATATCCTTGATGACGCGAATGGTATTGCCGCCGTCTTTGTCCACGATCGCGACGGGGCTGAGGAAGGTCGCGAGCATAGACTCCCTGATGATGAGGTAGCGGCCATCGCGCTGGCCATTACGAATGTGCCGATGCGCTGCGGCACGCTGGCGAATCGAACTATGGTTGGTCGGTCGAACCAGCTGCATGGCTGGGGTCGAGGATGTCCATCGTGGACGAAAGCTATCAGGCACGCTAGCGTTCCAGCACCGAAATAAGTCAATAAGTTTCGACCGCGGTGGCGTCGGAAGCTCGAAGAGCGCCTTGTTTGGGCGTGGGTCAGTAGTCGTCGGGCCCCGGAGCAAGCAAACATAGATCGAATGAGTAATTCGATATGATAGGTATCCAGATACCCCATGTCGGCCGCTGGGCGTATCGGTCGCGGAAGACCAAGGGGATTCGCCGCCTGCAGAAAAGTCGACGGACAGTCACGCTTGGAGTGAGAGTGGAATTGTTCGATGGTGCGATTGGCGTCTGCACGGAGTGGACGGGTCCTGATGTCTTCGGCGACCGGGTAGCTAGGTGGAGGAAGCGCGTTGGACGCGCAAGTACAGAGTGATGCTGCTATTGTTCTCGGATCCTGCATCAAAGACCCTCATACTTCTCGTTAATTCCATGCTACCGCTCCATAATGTATGCTTCAACTTCGCGAGGAAGGTGCCCCGGGTAAGCACGCGCGCGTGCGCATTGTGGACGGTGACACCCTACTTTAAATAGAAAGTTCATGAAGAGGTGTCAGGAATCGTCCTTAAGTAGAGCAGCTTCGGACTAATGGCTGTATGGTGGAGGGAGGCACGGGAGCTGCCGGTTGCCGATTCTTCTAATTACAAGATCATGGCGCACGTCCGACTGGGTACTGTCGCGTTCCTCGGCGCGGAGAGTGGCGAGCGTGTCGTCGCTGCGGGAGAACTCGGTGCGCACCTGAGCGGCAGCATCGAGACGGCCCCTGACCGCGAGCCTTTGGAACTTCCAGAATTTGATGTTCACCCAGAATATAAGCAGGCGACAGGTAGCAGCATCAGGTTGGCCGAAATGCGCGTAATGCGTCACGAAGGACTCGACAGTGAATATCAAATCGATGGTGAGCTTGCTGTAGAAGTGCTGAGCGAAGAAATTAAGGGTTTGGAGAGCAGTCACAACGTCGAGATCGGATGCCGCGGGCATCGGGGGGGGGGCAACGCTTCCATGCTAGAGTAATCCGTCACGTTGGGGGCCAGGTATATGGCACATACCACGAAGAATGGGAGGCGTTGCAAGGAACTACATCTACATAAGGATAGGTTGCTGGTTAACCTCCAAAAGCATTACGGGTGCTTACCGGTAATACTAGTACTGAGTTCGCCGGTAGTTTAAAATACCTCGCACTGTGGTAACGGATGGGCGAAATGCGGCGGGGGCCAAGTCGGTGTCGTGCATAGACATAATAACTACAACGGTGTCAGGCAGTCCACCGCGATGGCGCTGGCACGCAGTGCATACGGCGTTTAGCTTAGCAAGTATCGCCATGACAGTGACGGCCATGACACGTGTCGACGCCCCGGATTAAAGGGCGTAGTTGATCAAGTCAGCTTCGATGATGCATAGAGACTCGCGCCGAGGGGGATGGACTGACCCGGTGGAAGAAGAGCACACGCAGTACAAGAGCGGACGAGCCAGGAGAACATCCCATAGCGACCCCATACGTTCTGAGATCGGGGTTGGGGCCGGTTGGACATAAGCAAGTGGATAGCCATCAAAGGCGCGAAACCACAGGCTGTGCGCAGCGTCGGACACGACGGAGCAAGTAAGTGACAACCGGGGACCGAAAGTACTGGAGAGTACGCAGAGGTATTTTGACCCACCACCCAAGCCAGCACCGTGGCGTTGGTGACGCTCTGAACATCCACATATTGAAAGTCGGAGAGAGCAGCGGCGTGAGCCGCCCCGATGAAGGCGAGCATGCCGACGGTCACATTGGCGAGGACACGGCGTCAGGTGGAGAGCTTTAACGAAGGCGCTGGAAGAAGCTGGAATGTCATGTTCTTAGATACTGCTTACGAAGCAAAAACAAAACTTCGGAGCAGTGGAGAGATGCGAAACTACCCTACGGTCTCGATATACCGCTGTAGAAACCACATCCTGCCTCCGGAAAGTTGACTGCCCTTATCGGACAGTCAACTTTATTGTGAACGCGTGTCTGGTTGTGCTGGTGAGCAGCATTCTGGAATCCGATCGACTACACAACATTCGCCAACAGTTTATCATTCAGTGTGTGGTAGACGACTAAAATTAAATAAGCGATTAGTTCTGTGAGTCGCCGGATGATGTCGGCTGTCGAGGGCTGCAGCACAGCACTCGACGCTCAAGGGTGGATATACAAACGTATGGGTCGCGGTTGCTAGCAGTGGCGCCTAGTGAACTACGGAAACAAGGTGTCTAGCTTCATCGCGAAGTCAACCAACACGGCATTCGATCTTCACCACGGGAATCCGATGACAAAGTGAGGCCTATTGGAGTGCGTTATACGATTCCTATAGCCGCTGCTAGCGCAGCTGTTTAGTCCGGGGAATCCGATGCAAGACGGCATTCGATGTCCTTGAAATGCGGTTGGAGAGGGCCCGCGAGGAAGGCCTGACCACTGCGCTGAGCGTCCATGGCCACGTTGGCCGCCGCGTCCGCCATTTTGTTCTGTGCCCTGAGGGGGTAGGTCCACGACGTGACACAACACTGGTCTTCGAGGCGGCGGGTGGTTGTGTAGAGCGGCCGCAAGCGCGTGTTGCGCGGCGGCCGATACTCACGGAGCTGACCAAGTTTGAGCGCGGAGTCACCAAACACTGCTTCTTGCCAGCCCTTGTGCTTGGCCGCTTGTAAACCCGCAATCGCGCCGAGGTATTCGGTGCGATTGTTGGTCATATCCCGTGCCACATAATACATGCACGCGTTCCAGACCACCGTGGCGGCAGTGCCGTCTACGGCGGCCTCTGCGATCACTGCCCCGGCACCTCCGGGGCCAGGGTGACCGCAAAACTCACCATCGAATAATAAGACCCGGTGCAAGCCCGAGAACGAGGGTGTGGCTTCCAGCTGGGGCAGCGGTATCTCCATCGTGGGAGAGCCTAACGCGTGGCATATCTGTCGCTGCGGTTCGCGGATTTCCGCTCTCTTGGGTAACCGCACAACCAGGTCTTTCATCGTTATGATCACTGAGTTGGTGAGCGCCCAGACGACCTGCTCCGGCGTCCATTGTTGTACTCCATCCTGGACGTGGTGGCGCCATCGCCGAATGCATGATAAAGTAGCGAGAACCTGGTGCTACCAGGCTCTCTTGGTAGTCGAGTACACACGTTCCGTCGTCTCTGCATCCAGCCGACCCACTGAAGCCAGGTCCGGCAGATTCCACAGATCGGGGGGAATGGACAGAAGTCGCATGCCAAACACGGCATTGCGCATTGCGGCACACGGCTGCGGTCCCGTCCAGACGCCATACGCTGTCCACCGGACGCGTACCTTGGTCCACAGCCCGCTCGCTGCCGGGCATGTCGAGAAGATATGGGCAAGAGTATCACTATCGACGACGTGTTCACTGTGTGGGCAGTCCACCCCATTACGCAACCGATCGCAGCCGTTGAAATGGTCAGATTTCAGACGCCGGGAGAAAAGGCGTTGACCCGTGGTAGTCGCGGGAATACGTGCGATCTCTTCCACGATAATCTCCTGATTGAGGACCGATGGCCTCTTGAAGCCGGAGAAGGCGTTGTTCCCTCGCGGCATTTTCGGCAGCACTCACTGCTCGGTGGGCTTAACTCATATGGGCCTTAATCGTAGCCGGGTCGATGGCGGGCTGGGCGGGTCGCCATATACTAGAGACGGTGGTCAGCCAGGGGTGTGTCCACACACGCAACGTGGGCAGATTTACCGCGTGTCCTATGCGAGCAGTCACGGCATTCATGTCGGCTACAATGGACATGTCGACCTCCAAACTGGCCACCGGTGCCCGCATCAAGTGCACCCCAGTTGTCAGCCTACGCAGGTGCCACTGGTCCCGTGTCACCGGGTCTGTGTGGAGCATGCCCACAGGGTTGCACGGCCGGAGAAGAGACGGGGGATATCAGGATCAGCAGCTCGCATAAGCGCCGAAAGCTCTGTACCTGGGTGGGGGCCAACGGGAACGGGAGCGTCCTGCAGCGAAATCCGATAACATTGGGAGCCACCCACCGCGCCTCTAGAACATCGCCAATGACGTAGCCTGGCCGAACGAGCCAGGGGAAATCTGCCCGCGTGGCGGCGACGCCAATGCATGTACGCAACATGTCGTTGCCCACTATGGGCGCCGCCACTCAAGTCGAACGTGCCGTGTACCTCTGTATGCGCGCGGCGCAATGCTCGAAGGAGCGGAAGGTCGACCGTGCAATCGCAAGCATACCAGTCGCGGTCCCATCTCCGAGTTTGAGTGTTGCCCCTGCTTCCGGCAGTGAGAAGCCGCTGGAGCAGCTCAGCGTCCTCCGGCGAACGGGGCTGGGCTGAGAGGGCGGGGAAGGTGAGATTCCCCGTGCCAGCTAGCCAATGGCTCAGTCGCGAGTCTGTTGCTTGGAGGCGCGAGGGTCGGGGACAGCTCACCACGGGAATCTGGAAAACAGGGCTGACTACGACATGTGGACGGTCACGAAGGGCAATTTGCAAAAGTTCTTGCTTGTGAGCGCATAATGGCAGGAAGCATTCGCATTAGCACGTATTAATGCCCAAGACACGCGCGACTTGTTTGCTCGCGTCAAACGGGGTTGACACTTTCCAATATCCTTGCGTAAATATCCCCCCCTTGCATTTTAGTGTTTTATGTAGTAAATGAACAGGACTTCAACATCTTTTACTCAAATTGTTTGTAAATGAATTAATTGACCCAGGATAAGATATTATAATAATATCTTATCCTTCCCGCGTATATTATGCGCGAAGTGATTCGCTTCTTCTAGCCTGACCACGAGGCATAGCAGATGGTACTGAACTAACCATAATTTATGGTTACTTCAGTCAGTACGGATATGGAGGATGCTTATGGTCCATAAACATCCCCCATTCCACTTTCTTGACACTCACTATCTCTTGCTGGTGTACAGAATGCCGCCTGCCTTTCATGAAAGAAGTAATCATCCAGTCGGTCGGAATTTGGTGCTTATCACTTTGGAGCAACCGCACATGGTCCGCACCCGGCGAACGCTTTCCCTGGCGACTTACAATACTACATCCGGGTCGCCCCAGTCAGCCCTGAGGCAGTCCGTCCTCAATCTGTGTTTTGTTGCTCATGTGACTCTTCCCAGTCTCTCCGTCGGAATTTTGTACATGTACAGCTGCAACATCCAACAGCAGTAAATCACCAACCACTGTGAATGACGCTCGTGCTGCCCATCAGCCAACGTGAAATAGTGGGTGGAGATCACCTATCATCCAATGAAGCGCAGGAGGTTCAATCCGTGCCTCATCAAGCAACGTGTCCCGCAAGTTGCGGGACACTCATTGTCAATCAGTATGCGTCGCGGCCCGCGACGCAACCTTTTCATAGAAATCTTCTACAACATATGGTACTCCACGAGCAAAGCATTGATCAAATATATGCCATACCCACATATAGTATGTATAAGGCTGTGAGGAGAGTGCGCACCAGAAATTACTTAGAACATCCGTCACGGCGGAGGCAAAACTATTCTATTCATCCACCACCCGACTGTCTTTGTTGTTGGCCACTTTGTGTTTTTCCCCCTGGCTGGCACATCCCGTGACCCCGTGAAACTCCTCCTTTCCTGACAATGCTCGCGAAGCAACTGCTTGTTGTCTTTGGTGTGCTTGGGCTCTGCGCCTCCGTCCAGGCAGCCCTGTACGCTGGACCGCTGGGCTCCAACCCGGATCCCTTCGTGGTGTTCCATGACGGCTACTACTACTACACTGGTACGGGTGGTGATGGAGACGCCATGGTGGTGCTTCACCGTGCCAAGACCCTCCAGGAGCTCAAGTACTCGCCGACTCGTTCAGTCTGGACCAAGTCGCAGAATGCGGCCGTGAATGGGCCCTGTTGCCATTTTTGGGCACCCGAGCTGCACCGCATCAACGACAAGTGGTACATGTACTTCTCGGCCGTGCAGGGCGCGGATATGATCGAAGACAAGATGCATCGCAACTACGTGCTCGAGAACGTGAACGCGGATCCCTTTGCGGGTGAATGGACGTTCAAGGGCCAGCTCAAGGACTCGCTGTTTGACTACTGGGCCATTGACATCACGATCCTTCAGCATCGTGGCTCGGTCTATGCCCTCTTCTCGGGTCATGAAGACAATGACCACAACGAGCAGCGCCTGTACATTAACAAAATGGAGAACCCATGGACACTGGTGCCCGGCCGCGTGGAGATCAAGCGAGCCGAATATGAGTGGGAGATGGTCGGCCGCGATATCGTTGAAGGACCCGAGGTCTTGATTAAGAACGGCCGGATCTTGGTGTCCTACTCGGGCAACGGCTGCTTCACGAACCAGTACAACCTTGGATTGATCTGGATGGATGAGAGTGATGACCCGATGAACGCCGTGTCCTGGAAGCGGATCACGCACCCCGTGTTCTCAGCTAATCCCTCTGTGACCGCGTTTGGCCCTGGCCACAACTCGTTCTTTTCGTCGCCCGATGGAAAGGAGTCGTGGATGGCCTATCACGCTGCAGTCACCAACGACGAAGGCTGCGGAATCAACCGCTTGTTCACCGCGGTTAAGCTCAACTGGAACGCAGATGGATTCCCCAACTTCGGCGTCCCCATTGCTGCGGGTCTATTGCTTCGTGGTCCATCGGGTGAACCGGCACTTCCCACGAACGCGGTGCTCGCGAATGGAGTCTACGAGATCGTAAACGTGGCGTCCGGTCGGGCCGTTGACCTACCTGGCTGCAACCCGATTTCAGGTCACAATATTCACCAGTGGGACCGGTTGTACAACAACTGCCAAAAGTGGATCTTCCACAATGTGGCCGATGATTACTACGCGATCAGCTCTGTGAGCGGTGGCATGATGTTCTCGATCAAGGACTGTAGCACAAAGCCCGAGTCCGCGGTGTGGCTCTACAAACCCAGGGGTCACGACTGCCAGTTGTGGCGTGTTGTGAGCCATGGTGATGGAGTCTACAGCTTCATCTCAAAGTCCGCCAACCTCGCGTTCGATCTGCACCACGGCAACGCCGACAGAGCTGCGGATTACATTGTGTGGAACACCAACTACGGTAACCCGCAGAAGTTTAAGCTCATTGCCGCGTAAGCATGTAGAGGACCTTTTTTTTGATAGAGCGGGATAGGATAATATGTCTATCGAACACATTAAACGACAGATACCATCCGTTTATGTAGTCTTGAAAGTCGTCATTTCCATCGATTATCCGTGTGTTGTGGGAGCAAAGCAATGCAACCTGGTCGACGCCATCTTCTAAACTACCTTTTTGGTTAATGTTGCTTCATAGAAATACTAACGTTATTGTGGGATTGAGCTCATTCTTGAGCAGATATCGAATTCGTATTGATCGCATTGCCCAGCCACACTATTATTTTTTTTGGTTTTCACAGAAGATACATTAGGTGATTATACTTCCTGGGTGGGCCCGGTGGACCCACCTACCTATGTCTCCTCCTCATTGTTTAAATAGTGTGCGTTTGCCTCCTAACTGGCTGGCAATCGCCGGTGCGGTCCTTCCCTTCCACCCAGCCACACTATTATTCATAGGTACTACAGTATGATCTTCACCGAGTATGGGATAAAACCCCCACAAATAAATATGCAATGGAAACAATGAACTTTGTGTATTACTAAGACGCATTACGACGGAGATGATCCTTCCAGCTCGCGCGTGCTCCTGCACCACACTTGCTGTATCGTATGACAGCTGATTGAAACTTTCAAGGAGCTGTAGTTTGTGGGTGGGTGGGTTCACCTGCCTAGAGCATGGCAGCGGCCACGGCGGTCACCAACAGCGTCGCCGCGGACGCCAGTGTCTGTGCCCCCATCGCCGACCCCGACGGCGAATCGGAGTCCCCCGATGCGTTATCCCCAGAGGCCGGGGCCATCATACCCAAATCCATATCCACGGAACCAGACCCCGAGCCCACGGTCTTGGCGACGGGAACCGGCAAGTCGGGGAACGCGAAGCCCGAGGGAGCAACGATGCAGTCTTCGCTGGCGCTCTCACAGACCTCACAGATCTGCGCGTACAGGGTGCGCTTGCATCCGTGCGAGGCGGTGGCACACACGGGGTTGTTCTCGTAGCACGGTGGGTTGCTCGCCACCAGGTCCGAGATCTCGGGCAGCGGCGTCATCACGCCCTCCGTGGCCAACGGTGCCATCTCATTGTACATCTTGACCATGACTTCTGTGCGGTTCGCGTTGGCATCCTCGTCACTGGGCAACTCCCAGAACGCGATGGACTCGGACACATCAAAGCCGTTGCCCGTATTCTTGGCGTCAAACTCGACGTTGCCATCCTTGCAGAACTCGGTAAAGTTGCCGTACTTGGTGCCCACGGCCGAGCCGTCCGTGATTCCAACCAGGTCATCAAGCGCCAGATAGCCCAGGATCTTGTGTGAGAACGAGCATTTCTCTCCATCCGGGGTCACACCGGGGGGACACAGACCGCCGGCATACTCAGTGCGGCACTCGTCCGTCTTCTCTTTCCAGACCTTGGCCACGCAGCTGTTGGGATACGAGAACCAGTACGCGCCTGGGTACGGTGCCCGCGGCTCAGCAGTCTGCAGGTTGGCACCCACGCAGTGGCCCAGGTCGGGCTGGCCACCCAGGCCATCGAATTGCTTGCATGTGTCCGGGAAACTGGAGCCAGCCTTGGTGCACTGACCACCGTCCATGGCCACGAAGGGGCAGTACTCGGGCGTGCCCTTGCTGCCATAGTACGCGATCGACGGCGTGGGCTGCACCATCCCGATCTCGTAGAAGATCACGTACGCCATGTTGTTCTTACGCTCGCACTTGACCGACTGTTCGTTCTGGTTGATGCCCTCGGCCTGCGCGTACACAAGCGCACCTTCGACCGACGCCAGGTTGACCGTGTCTAGCACGCCATTGTACTTCTCCGCGTAGTTTTCTCCGTGGGGCGAGACCCACGTTTCGGTTGTTTCATCCCACTCGGGCCGGCTGCCATCCACACGCGCCTGCACCGACACGACGGGCTTCATGTGCCAGCCCGACGACGAAGACGACGACCCCGCGGAGGAACCGGCCGACGGCTCAGTCTCGGACGTGATCGCGGAGGCATCCGAGCCTGTGGACGTCGGTGGCGCGGTGGTCGAGGTCGTGGTCGTGGCCGTCGTGGTCGCTGCGCGCACCTGGGACGACGTGTAGTCCGACGCCGTGGCCAGCGCCGCGGCCGAGGCCACGAGAGCTGTCATGAGGGAGAACTGGCGCAGCATGGTTATGAGGGGGACAGGGGGTAGGAAGGCGGGGAGCTCGAATTGGGGCAGACACCGTGGATTCCAAAGTGAGCACTCCCGTCGTGACTCACGGATCAGTGTGCATTCAGCGTGGCGCCGTCATGATACAACTGAAACTGGTTCAAGCCTGTCCGTGGACACCCACAACACGAGGGCACAGCACACAACCTGTGTACTGTACTGTACTATACTTGCGGACTGTATTGCGCTCCTATAATAACATTGCGTCATCGCGTGGGTTCAACGCCTCAAACGCAACGCAACGCGCAACATCTGGGAACGCCAATCGTGTCGTGCCGCTGTGCCCCCTCCTTGCATCGTCGTACGTTGGCCTTTTGTGGTGCTGGATCCCAATGTATTTGCCTTTTTTCTGGGGATAAAGGCATCAATTTTGGCAGGAGCGAGGTCGCCTTGTCACCATGCACGTAGGACCACACCTTTTCTGGCAAAATTTGGCTGGGCAGCAAAATTTTGGTGTCCATATGCTGGCGCCGTAAAATGGCCAACTTTTTCATGCTCTAGAGCCATTTTGTGGACCTCGTATCTCACCAATGAAACACCATTTTCTTTTCCCATAACGAAAGAAAGTGTCTATCAAATAACACAACTTGGATCATCAACTCGTACAGTCTATCCCTTGTTGAGGCGCTGCTCTGATATATTAGAAGTCGAAGAGCATGCAGTGTGTAGCAGAAAAACAAACTTCGAAGTATACTACTGCATTAAGTTAGCGATTAGACATCCACCAAGAAATTAATGTTGGGTCGAGTGTCGGCCTCACGCTGGTCAGGATCGACAATACCATGTTTTTTCAAAGCATTGGCAACCTTTCTCGAAGAGATGTCGTCCTGCCATATCTCGGTGAGCCATGTCGCGGCAGTGTGCGCGAGAAAAAAGTGGGTCATCGCATGGAGGCAGATTTCTTGCTGCTGCCAATGGTTCAAACGCGGCTGCGGGCAATACATCGCAGGAATTGGGGTTTTCTGGAACGGTGGGTGTGTGAGCTCGCGGAATGATAACGTGAGTCGATAATGAACAACGCAGGGCCAAGCAACAGGGTGCGAGAGAGACTGGAACCAAGAAGGACGACAAAAGGTATGATCACCGGCAGCACGCGGATCAGAGAGAGCACAAGGACTCGTGTGCGCTAGGACGCAGCTTAGCCGTAGAATCATTCCTCGTTTTCGTTCGCAGAGAATTAGGAATTAGCTTTGCTTAAGCCCATCACGCCCTTCCCAAGCATGGGGCGTTGGCGCGGCCAATACAAGTGCATTGCGCCCCCACAAGTGCTCAGAAAATGGAATTTTTTGGAATGACATGCAACAGTGCATCGGAGAAGAACTTCTCTTGTCGTTCATAGCGAATTTGCGTCAAAACAATTCAAATGATCTTCGTGCTGTAATTAGCTGAGGGAAAGTTCCGCCGAAATCATTGCGCAAGTTTCAGTACATCACCCTGGAGATGTGCCTTCCCGCCGACCACCTGGATCATTAAAATGTTACAGGTCATCGGTGATGGACCAGCGCCTCAACAGGGGGTACATATGTATGGCCCCGTTTGCTATCAGTCCAAGCAGATGGCTCCCACAATGGGATGCGTGCTTGTATTCCCAACAAAGACAAGTGTGTGCTTCTAATGTAAACACTGGACCAAAAACATGGGATTGTGTAGTGTACTGTAGTTTCAGTAGCGTCAACACGGAACGGATTTGGATTTGATATCCGTTAGTACCTCACCATCACTTTTGGAAGTGGGGCTACCAGTGATCGTCGGGCACGCATCATTCACGAACTGCAGTGTACTGTACCCCCTTATCACCCTGCTTGGTGGGCACTTCGCGCGCGGATTTGCTGCATTGATCAACACAAGCGGGTTTTCGACTTGCAACTTGCTTGTCCCCACCGATCTGGCAATATCTTTACTAACTTGATTTTACTATGGCTAAGAGAATTAACGTCCGGCGTGTGTTAATGTACATCATCCGAGGAAGAACACGTTCTTACTCGCATGATTTTTTAGTGGACGTACAGTGTTCTTGAACACTGTACGTCCACTAAAAATTCGTTTAAGCGCTAGGTCCCTAAAACGGAGGGATTTTAATACTAGTAAACAGCAGCATCCCTCGCATTTCTCGCAATGCTACTAAGGGGACCGACATCCCACCGTGCGGTTCGAAAGCGCACGCTGGGACGACGTCACCATCAGAATCTCATGGGGAGCAAGCCTATTTCCGCCACTTTATGCATCGCTTCACTTCACCCTAGTTAACGGAAATTGACCATTTACAGGCACCCGCAATAACTGTAGTGTTTTTCTGAAGAGGGTAGGTAAACCTTAAGTCTTCAAACTCTCTAAATCCCAGTGAATTAGCGTAAAAGGCCAAGAAAAAATGAGACGAGAAAAAATGAGACGTAATAAAGGGTTTTCATAAGGGTTAACCCTTCTAACGGGTTCTACCAAACAGTAGAAGGTATACTTCCACAATACAATTCCCCCGAGCAAGGACAGCATTGTATTCGGAACGGTTTTTTATTCCAGCTCACTCGTCGACCACGGACAAATCATTTGAACTCTTCGATGAGGTCAGAAGACCCGTCACCAACTTCCATTTCGGGCTGCTCGACGGTGTCGGCGCTCTCTTCGCGGGCGAGCCATTCCTCGCAAAAGTGAGCGCCGTACACATCATGGCGTGCGATGTGCCAATCCTCGAACTTGTCGGCAAAGCCCGCGCCAAGGATGGACTTCTGGACGGTGGCATCAGGCACGCCCCCTTCCCCACGCGTCTTGTACCCAGCGCGCAACAACCCCGACCGCTGGCGGCCACAGGTTGCTGTTCTTAGCGTACGTGACCTGATCGGACGTCTTCCAAGCGTCGATTACAGGCAAGATATGGCTTTTAACGAACTTAGATGCCGACCCCTCCCGCCTGCAGATACGGATTATGTCGCCTGGAATTACGATAGACTGAAATCGGGACAGTTCTCTTCGGTCCAGTCGATGACCTCGCGCTTCTCAGCTATGTTCTTGGGTAGACGTCGGGACGGCATGGTTGCGTGGTGGTCTTGGCTTGCGCTTTGTCAGAAAATGTGGTCGGTATTCCGCGTCAGCACGGTGTATTTTATTCAGCACGGTATTCTATTTTTCAGGGAGTTCTCAAACCCTCTAGAAACCTCACCTAAATCAGTAGGACACACTATCCAGACAGGGTACACAAAATGGTAGAACCCGTTAATGCGGCATCGCAGACACAGAATAAGACAAGGAGGACTTCGTCCCTAATGAGTTACAATATGTACGAGTGATATTAATACCGCGTAGATATCCAATTTGGATCGGAGGAGGTGCGCCAAGCAGATTTTTACGGTAATTCCATGGTATTTAGGCAGTTTTGACGGCCTATGGGTATACTACATGTTTAAAAGACAAATCCACCAGCAGAGCATCAATTTACCCTATTAACAGCCAATTGCTCTGCTGGTGGACAGTTTAAAATTGTCTTCCAAGCGCCTCCGATCCTATTACTGTAGTAGCAGGTGTCGTGATCCTGCATTCAAAATGGAGCAGAAGGGATTGATTCGTGTCATGCTACGTACTATTACCAACACACTATGAAGTTTAACAGCCCTGGCCACCAACGATTAGAGAGCACGCCGTACTTGGGATGAACGTCAAGACATTCAAGAAGATCGAGTAGAACAGCAGGGCCACTCCCACACACACCATGGCTGACGATGCAACCTTCGTGAAACCACCGTACATGCGCATGTGCTGAGCATCCAACTTCTGGTTCGGCAAGAGCAACAGACCAAAAGCCGCACACGCGTTCAACGCGTAGTTGAGCATCAACGTGCCGAAGATGACGTTGCGCGCGTGCGTGTCGTCAAGTACGACACCTGCTGGGTTGTAGAAGTTGCTCGCACGGAAAATACCCTGCGCATTGGTTGCGCTGAAGATCGAGAACAGACGCTGCAGCGTCGACACAATGGCCATCATCACACCTTCCGAACCCTCCTGGACGACCTCCGTGATCGGAATCAAGTTGGATACCACGGCGATACCGTCACCGATACTGCTCAAAGCCATCATAGCACGGTAGAAGTAGCGGTCGCGAACGATGTCGTACGACACGAGACCCGACACAATGATACCAGGCACGACGGTTAACACTGGGACCAAGAGGAAGAACCAACGCCACGAGCGGTTGAGGAACGCATAGCGCCAGAGCAACACTCCGAACAAGGCCATGACCTCCGAGATGGAACGCGTCAAGAAACCATTGTCATTGGCGGCACCGGCCCACACCAAGACAGTGGCCGCTGGTGTGGTGAAGCGGACGGTGAGGAAGAGAACGAAGAAGCAGATAAAGGCGAACGAACGCCACACAGCCTTCTGCTGCAAGAGCTTCCAGCAGATACGCGAACGCGCCGCCAGTGTCATCGACAACGACTGGTAGTCTTCCTGCCAGTAAAAGAGGATGAACGGCAACGGCAACAACGAGATGCCAGCGGAGATGAACAAACCCGTCGACAAGGGAAGGTTTGGAGACGTCGGGATGGTACCAACTGCTGAGTACGTGAAGATGAACGTGAGGTACGTCGAGATACGGCGAACAATCAAGTAGTCCGACTGAATGGCACCACGGATGTGCAAAGTCTCACGCTGGGACAGCTCTACGATACGGGCTTGCACGCAAATGTTCACGAACATGCAACCCACACCCGATAAAGAAATCATGACGGCGATCACAACCACTGAACCAATGCGTTTCTCGTTTTCACTGGTTTGTGTCTCCATGGTCGAGGCGACAATAGCGATAACCACGATGGCAACGGCATTGAGAGCGAGACCGATGAGCACGTACGCCTTACGACGCAGCCCGAAAATCGGCACACAATCCGAGAGGAGACCAATGAGAATAGCGATACAGAACGGAAATTCGGTGAAGCGCTGGACAGAGAGCTGTTCTTGTAGGGAGAGTACGGACGCGAGGAGAGGAGCTGTGAGGTTGAGCAAGGCGTAGATGGAGAAGACGGAGGAGAAGGTGGCGCCAAGGAGACCGGAGCACTCCATGGAGAAGAACTTTGGGCATTCACCGGGTCGGAGGCTTCCATAGAGGCTTGGGTCATACTTCATCCCACCAGCGACGCCAAACTCGGTGGAGTCTTCATACGTGTCAACGCTGTGAGGAGACTTGTATGGATCGAAGCCGTGAGGACGCGGATCTCCGGCCTGAAGAATCGCCTCCGGGCTGAATTGCTTGTTCTCCATCTCGTCCCGGCTAGGTGTAATAATGACTTGTGAGTCCCAAGTCGTCACAAGTTGTGACGGAGGCAGAGGAACCAATTGTCGTCGTTCTCGTAGACAGGGGTGAGATTGTTGAGTGCGTGGGTCACTCACAGGTAATCGCTGGTGTGCGAGAGCATAGGCACGAGGATAGATACGCACGAGATAATAATTGAAGGTTTTCAAACACGCGAAGCTCTATCGGATACAGACTGGAGAATACTAGGCGCGCTGAACTGCTTCGTCTCGATCTCGTCACTACGGGGGTTGACTTGTGACGAAGGGCCAGGAACCACTTGCAGTCATTTTTTACAGACAGGGCTGAGACCTTGATCCTGAGCGCGCTGGCCACTCGCAGGTACCGGTACCCACTGACGTGCGCGGTATAGGCTCCAGATACCCAAGAGATAATTGAAGCCTTTTAAACACCTTTGGATACATTCTTCCCAGTGGGAAAAACTACGCAGATGTTTCAGAATCTCTCCCACCTGAGAGTCTTAGGTGCAGCAAAAGCAATTGCCACAAGGGAATTTGAAAACCGTGTGGCGGAATTTAAGACAGATGCAAGAACACCCCATGCCGAGCATGACACCAACTGTCCACACACATCGTCAGTGGTCTCGGTACTGTATTCACTGGCCGCTGAAATGCCCGTTCATTGTGGGCCAGAGTCTACTAGACAAACGGTGCCCTCCTCCTCGTGTGGCTGATCCTCGCCCAGAGATCATACGACGAACGGAGCGTATGATATGCTCCGTTCAGAAGTTGGATCAAAGATACACCGCATACCGCCTAGTCTGACAAGGTTCAGAGGAAGAGGAGCTGTCCATACAAACGCGACGTCACGAAAAATCAGCCGAAAAAGGAATTGTGACTCACAATTGCCTTTTCGGATAAAAACGAGCCTCTACTGCCTAATTTTTGTACACTAGGACGCACGTGACTGGAAAACGGGCAATCAGTCCAACCAAGTCATCCCCCACTTCCAAAGTATAATAAGGCGGAAGTGCTGCAATGCGGGAGGGGAGATATCGTCTTGACATGGTCAGTCATCCAGTTTTGTGTGTATTTTGGCGTCAATCTTGTGAACTGAGTAACTGAGCACAACTATGAACGCAAAATTATGGTCGGAGTGTACACAAACAAAAATTCTCGTCCGGTCGGTACAAATTTGAATGGAGGTGAAAGGCGGGTGTGCTGGTCACCTCGCGGACGACGACTGATTCAAGGCAGGTCGCCATCTGTGACGCGTTCCCGATCGATTCGCTTGATCATCATGGGGTGCGAGCACCTTGTCTTAACGTGCTGCCGTACTGTTTGTTTAGGGGTCATCTCCCCACGCTTGGGTTTCGCTGTCTCGCACTTGGCCCCCCAGCTCCTTCTCCCCACTCGCAGTCTTTAACCCTTCTGTGCGAGCACTCTTTTACACCATGCTGTACAGTAAGTACAGTGCTGACTGCGAGGTCGCAGTCAGCTCAAGATCGACTGTCTGCGAGCCTCTGATCGCGATACCGTACGTACTGTATTCTTTACGCGATCTTCTGATCCCCCTACGGTAAGTACAACTTAACACGTGTGGCTGACTCGAATTCGCTGAGGGCAAGGGTGACTCACCCTTGCCCTCACGCTGGGTGAGGGAGGGTGAGTGTGGGGTGCAAATCGAGTCCCAAAAACCGGTTTCCTCTCGCCGCTCCTCTCCTTCGAAATAACCATTTGCCGTTCAGCTGACAGGTTCACAGTGTACCAAGCGTTCTCGGATCTGGTCTGCAAGGATGGTGTCCAAGACCTCGCTGTTATCAGGTGTGTTAATCGCCCTGGCTGGCTTTTGTGGCATCCACGCCGCTCCGACCACGTCACCAGGATGCACCAAGCCCACCAGCATTGTCAGTGGCACATTCAACGTAACTGTCAATGAAACGGAGCGTCAGTATATCGTGCATGTGCCTGAAGCTTACAACCACGAGAAGCCAAGCCGTGTAGTGGTTGCTTTCCACTGGTATGGTGGTACCATGCAAGATGTTGAGCTGGAGTCGACCAAGTACGGAAGCGGTAGTTACTTCGGTCTGAAGGATCTCGGCGGTGACTCGACCATCTTCGTGGCTCCGCAGGGTATCGACAATGGCTGGATGAACGCGAACGGTGATGATATGGCGTTCCTCGACACAATCGTTGAGACTCTCGACAACGGTCTTTGTGTGAACACGAACCAGCGATTCGCTGTTGGCTTCAGCTTCGGGGGGTCAATGGCGTACGCCGTGGCCAACTCCCGCGGCAAGGTTTTCCGCGCTGTTGCAATCCTTTCGGGCACTATCTTCACACCTTGGACGGATATGACTGTGCCAATCTCGGTCTACGTTCAGCACGGGGTGAGTGACCCAGCGAACCCAATCACCCAGGGTCGCACGATGCGGGATCATTTTATTGAGGTGAATGGCTGCGCGAACCAGACCGTCGAGGAGCCAGCTACTGGATCTGCCTCGCACATCAAGACTGAATTCAAGAGCTGCTCGTCGGGCGAGGTGGTGACGTTCGTAGCATTTGATGGCGTCCACCAATATTCGCCTTTGGATGCTGGCAGCCAGACGCCTTGGTCTCCAAAAGAGATTTGGAAGTTTTTTTTAAACTCGCCAAAGGATTGCCAATAGGCGTAGAGTACATGATGTAGTCGTGTATCCACGAGACTCAGTATGCTGTTGTTTCGGACGTGCAACTAGAAAAATTCGGTGAGTATAAATACACGACTACGTGTTTCTGCTGTTTCCCCCAACGATTGCAACTCTTCATGACCGAAGGGCACCGTATCATTCAAACGTGATGCTTTCTTCCTGTCAAAGACGGCCAATTTGCTCAGTGAAGAATCGGGGTTGAGGTCTTTGTGGTCGTCCATAATTTACAGCCTCTTCTACATCTACATAATAAATATGTGGCTCTGAGTATTTGTAACTGCCGTATGTAAATATACACCACTTAACTTGTGCCAAGATACATATCAGATCAAATTTTGATCAACACCACTTTGGTACTGCGTAACAGGATTGACGGAAAGATTGCGGACCCACAATTCGAGGAGGTCGTCGAACTCACTTCCGCGGACTAGTCCACAGAGTGGGGACGGGCGATGTCCGTGCCGCGACAAACCAAGGAAGGGTAGGACACGCTGGAAGAGGCGGAAGAGCCGATATAATAGACTACGTGAGTGTATCTACCGAAGGGTTGTCCGGTTCTAAAGAGAACTGATATACCTCGCCATCATCAGTAAATCCTCATACTTTTGTACTGCGGCAGTAAAGCGACCAGCCATTAAATTTGATGCATAAAATCGCGATTTGGTAGAGAGGCAGGAGGCATGCGGCTTTGGGAGGCCAATAGCTGGACATTTGGTGAATGATCATTGTTCTATCTCCGATAACGGTTCTTGGCGATAGCCTGTGTCCTGCTGCCGCTTGCAGTCCCACACAAATACATGGACTGCAACGTATTTGGTGGTTATAGTGTTGGCATAGGAGATGGATGGTCTCCATATTATATGCCTGTACTGTTGTTACGATGTTGCGCCGTCGTTCAAAGCCTGGCGCTGACAGTTCCATGGGTTCATGCTGATCTAAGTCGTCTGAGATCGTGGGTTCACGCAATTGATCAAAACTAAAGTCACTTACTCGCATGTTCTGTCGTAAATGACTGTGTGATTAAATCGTTTTCAGCTGATAATTTAGCCATATTCCAAAACGGGTCACAGATTGTGACTCACAATGCACCCGATTGGTTACTGTCAACGACCAATCTGACGTAGATATGCCATTTTGCTCATGGTAGTTTGCCTAATGTTAGTGGACTTCTCGTGCTCTTATCATCGAAGTGCGCTGGTGTTGTATGTTTTGTCTGCCTGAGGAACAAGATGGTCCACGTTACCACAGCTAATGCAAGTTGTAAAATTGAATCACCAATTAGGTTTTCTTCCACCAAATGACGGGATTGAGGTATACCCACGGTTGCAATGCTGCAACAAGTCGTTGGTTCGAAATAATCCCAATATCCATTTAAACAGGTAACTTTCGAAGATGTTATTCATCAAGGAGCGAGATCGCTTCGGACAATAATTGGGTGTCAGAGGTTTTGTCGCTGAGCCGGGTAACGTGTCAACCACACCATTGACACGTGTGGCACTGGAAGCATCCTTTCAATAATGACTGTATCCCTCCAAGGAACAACGAAGCGAGACTCTCAACTTAGTGCAATCGTTTGTGTCACAAGGGAAACGCAAGCCACACCCGCGTGTCTCTCACGCCCCCAGCCTAGTAGCGCTGCTGTCATGCGCCGCTACCGCAGCCGTCCACGCTGCCAGCTTCATGCATGGCATCTTCTCGTTTTTATCCTATCGGCCGTCCTGGGGGCTTGCATCTCGGCCATCGAGTTCTCCACGCTCCAGGATGTGTCAACCGCGAGTTCATCGGATGACAGGCTCATCACAGCAACGACGTTGACTCAGGCGACCGATTCCGATCCAGGGGCTAGCTCACGCCCACACGCCGACGCCGACGCTGACCCCACCTCGATACTACCCGAGAACCACCGTGAAGGTAATACGACCTTTGTGCGGCGCGACAACCGCATCACAGACGCCTGCAGTGCAGCCACTCTCCGGTTTGGGGACGTTAAGGCCAGCTCACTGGTGCTTCACTTCTCCGATCTTCGAGTGCCAGCGCACTCGTTATCGATTCGCGACCGCTCTGGCATGTACACACGCTCGTACTCCCGCATTGACAATAGCTCGGCATCTGGCTCGGATTGGAGCGTCGCTGTGCCCGGCAAGGAAGCCATCATGGAGTATACACCACCTTTGGGCTGTGATCCTACCACGTTGACCGACTTTGGCGTAACGGTCGACCAGTTTGTGATGACGTTTGCCAACGAGGTGACCAGCAAGGAGAGTACCTGTGGGCAGGTGGATACGGCCGTGAACGTGATCTGTTTAGCGCCCAGTCAGCCGCCAACAGCTGGAAGCGATGCCCTCAAGGCTGTCCACGACAAGGACAAGCTCTACCAGTCCGCTCGCGCCGTTCTACGCATGCGGAAAACCAGCGCCAACGGACAGCCCGAGTGGTGCACGGGTTGGCTCTGGGGAGATCGCGGTCATATCCTCACGAATGAGCACTGCATCCACGACGCCGAGGATCTGGCGCGCACACAGTTCGAATGGGGCGTCGAGTGTACACGCTGCGACAGCGACTGCAAGCAAGCTGACCCAGAGCTCGTGCTGCAGGGCAAAGAGGATGTCACGTTCCTCCAGGCTGACCGCATGGCTGACTACGCATTGCTGCAGGTGCGGGATTTGAATCGCGTCGCGCGCTACGGCTTCTTGAAACTCGCGGATGCCAGCGCACCACCACGCGTGGGCGAGACCATCTACGTGCCGCAGCACCCAAACTCGCGCCCCAAGAAGATCGCACTCACGGATGACGACGACGACTCGCGCGAGGCCTCGATCTATAGCACCGAGTACGTGGCGAGTTTCATGGTGTCCGATGGTGTGGAGGCCAAGACGGAGACCATGATCTCGTATCTGGCTGACACGGCGCCCGGCAGCTCCGGGTCCCCCGTGCTGCGTCGCCGAGACCACGCCGTCGTGGGGCTTCACCTCTTTGGTGTGAGCTGCGAGGAACGTGGTAATGCTACGGCTAATGGCGCACTGCGGTCGGATCTACTGGTACACAAGCTGGCAGCGATCGCGGCTGAGAATAACGGCCTCGCATAGCGTTTCCGAACGTAGTCGGAAGGGGTCAGCTATGACGATCCGCGTCGAGGGCATGTTCTTGTTATACAGGAACCAATATGACGAGTAGATGAGATACATAGACAGCGCGGCCGGTGATTCTTGTTCGCATCGTTTTGCCTTGCCTCGACGTGGCGAGTTCCTTACGTTAGCGCAGGTACAGCAACGAAGACATGGCAATATTCATAACTGCGAGTCGCATGAACAGCACGCCAAGGAAGAGGCTCAGCCCCGTGATATCGTCCATCACCGGTCGTGTCGCGTTCTCGAGGAGCGAGGCCACATAGTCGACGCCCAACTCCAGCGCAAGCTGTCCCAGCAGCATACGATAGTCGAGTGTGCGGCTATCCGCCTGGCCCAGGCCGGTCGTGGTCGTAGCCGTATTCATGGTAAAGAAGACGTACTGTGCGTGGGTCGTATACAATACCGAGATGGCCGTCGAGCACGCCAGCGCAATGTACTTGGCGTACATATCGGCCGATGTCTCGGCGAGGTGCAGTGCCAGGATCTGCGCCCGCCAGCGAACCAAGCCTGCTAGCGCCGAGGCTGTGCGATCGTTGTCATGCCGTCGCCATTTGCGGCGAATCACACACCACAGCAAGAAGACCTTGCCCATGCGCACAGCCAGCTCAGCCACGGCCAACAGCGCGATCCCCTCCCATGATGCCTCGGTCGTCTTGGTGCGCAGGATCACGACCCGCATCTGCGTGTCGATGAGCACGGTCGGTACGCCCACCACCACGCTCATGCTGCGCACGTTGGTGACGCCGCGGTAGATGAGCACTTGCTTGGCCAGTTCCTGTGAGACAAACTTGAGCGCGAGGCTGCCCGCGAGGAAGCCACGCACACGGAGATCCGAGGTGAAATGCCACTGGCTCACCACATGGACATACCCGCTGGCGAGCAGGATGGACACGACGAGCGGTGACCGCTTGATGAATGCTCGCAGGATTTGGCGCCCCTCGTGGCTCATCCCCAGCGGTGATCGTGTCTGCTGTGTGTGCTTGGGGAACTGCTGTTGTTGCTTAGCTTGCTCTTGCTGCTGCAGTTTTTGTTGGCCCTGGACTGTTTCCAGCAGGAAGATGCGCCTCGCCACGGTATCACAGGCTGCGAAAAAGTAGTGCGTGACGAGCGCAATGAAGTACTGCGCGATCTTGCTCGAGTACCCATGGGACAGAACCCACGCGCCCAATAGCAGTGAGCAATAACACACTAGGTTGTGCACGAGCGTGGCGCGTCCAAGGCGCAGCATGGCGTAGGGCAGCGTGGCGCGGCGCCCACCCAGACCGGGCATGCGCAGGCGCCAGATGCGGCAGCTGAACATGATCAAGTCGATACTACTGGTCCAGAAATGCACCCACAGCATGCTCGCGCCTAGGGTCATGACCCGGGACGGCGTGGTCGATGCGGTCCATGAACCGACCTGGCTGCAGCAAAGCGCAATGACCCAGACGATGCTCGAGCTCCACAACACGTTGCGCCCCATGAGAATGAGCGAGCGCAATGTGGTCCACCAGAGCTGGTCATGGTGGGGAACTCGTGGGCCATGGACTGGTCCCTGTCGCTCCGCGGGGATGATGCTGTCATTGCGGAAAAGCAGTCTCCACGTCGAGGCTGATAATGGTGAAGACAAGGGTGGCGCCGTCGCACGGATGGGTGGTGGTATTGGAGATACCGGTGATGAAGGCGAGGGCGGTGCCGTCGCACGGATGGGTGGTGATGTTGGAGATGCCGGTGTCACGTGCAACATCGGTGTGACCGTTTGCACGCCCCTCATAAGCTCTGCACAAGTGCAAGCTGGATAGTGCTGGCGTGAGTACCTGACATGACGTCTGCCTCATCAGAATTTCAGGCTACCATCTGAGCAGCTACAGGTAGCGTGCCAGTACGGGGTTTAAATAGATTGCTCGCACCATAAAGTTGAGCCATCACAGCTCGCAAGACGCGGCTGTACAAATAAAATATAGTACTCCAAGTTGCTCAAGGGTTTGCCGTGTGAGCTATCGGACCCCGGACGCGGCAAACGTCACTTGGCTGCAGCCATCAAACTCACCAACCAGCAATGGGCTGCTATAATACCTCCCGCTTATCGGTCAGGTGATGTTGATGAGGTGTACAGTCACAAATTGTGACTTGTGACTATTGTGACTCACAATAAAGAACCGGGTAACCTTACAGAACTGCGTGCGCACAGTCTAATCTTGGTCTTTGCTGCCTATTAGCAGCCTACGTCGCCTGGGTCGCGGCAGAGCCCCGCTTATCGGCCAGGCGAATTCAAGTGTATGAGTAGTACCAAATGCAAGTCATTTGTGGCACGCAGCGCTCACCCACAAGTCTTTCGTGGCTTCTTGCGACTGACGCCAAATTTGGACAACCTCTCCGTGGATTCCGAGCTGCCGCCTGCGTCACGTCCATGGTACCGTCACAGACACGCGCTCTGAGTTGCCCATCATCACTTCATGTGTTGGTCAACGTTGTGTAAGAGCACTCCGAATTCCCTCCCAATAATATGGTATTTTAGGTAGACTCACTTTTCAATCCGCCGGCCAAGCACAACAAACCTCTCATCCAATGTGGACTGCACGCACTCTCGCCGTCGCGCTGGCATTCGTCGCCATGACGACTTCTGTGGCGGCCACCGCTACGACGTCTTCCTACCACGATTACACAGGCATCAAGCCCGAACTTACGTTTTGCAACGTGCCAATCAATGACATGTACATCACGGCCTACACGAACGTGGGGACCGATCTTCAGTGCGGTGACTGCGTGCGAATCACCAACACGGGTACCGGTGCAGCTGTCGTCGTCAAGGTGGTGGACAAGGGCGGCGCCATCTTCGATATGTCCTCGGTGGCCTTTGACGCAATCGATACGGACAAGCAAGGCTATGCCCGCGGTCATCTCGATATCGACTACGTGAAGGTGCCTTGCTCGTCGTGCAGACTGGTGGAGAAACCAGCGGACGACACTCCAGCACTCCGCAATTAATGACCGACTCGAAGCATGAAGGAACTCGTCCATTTTCAGGAGTTTTTACCAGCAATTACTGGTTGTTTTGACCAACATGGTGTTGATGAAAACAGATTCTGACGTTTTTCGTTGTTGTTGTTTTTGGCAACACTCAAAGTAATACAGAGAGATATTCCGCTGGCTTGCCCAGAGGAACCTAGATAATCCCAGTGATGCTGTCTACCGTACCGATTCATTTACCCATCATTATGTTCGGGTCACCACGGTGTTGCTCCCTCCGCCTTCTATTGCTTTTTTTTACACTTCTAGTTCAAAACTCAATGCACATGGTGGATATGCTTGATCGCGCTATAATACCGAGCCTTGCTGCCCCTCGTAGCAACGCTTGCTACAGAAGTGAGGTCTCCGTCGAAATACTGCACCTACATTACATGTTCACCATGTAATGTAGGTGCAGCATTCCCAAATGACCCAACATCATGTTGGGTCATTTGGGTGAAGATAGTCGTCCAATAATTGGCGCTCGGAGGGCCCCCAAAACGTTCACATTGTTTTGACGTTTGCTGTTCGTCAATTTTATACTATCTTTACTATAAACGGACGAATCTGTCGCTTAGTCAATAATATGAACCATGGACCATGCTCCGTCAATCGCACGGGATGATGACCCCCCCCCCCA
>JAADWT010000002.1:0-90203 GCA_023336285.1 Pythium grandisporangium
CGTAAAAAACCCATGGCGGGCAAATATTCAACATGGCAAAAATGCAGGCAGACACACGTCACAGGGAGGGGGCAAAAGTCCACTTGGGATCGTTTGAACCGCGTCCCGCCAATCAGCGGCGAGGAGGTTAAACTTCCGCCAATCATAAGACAAGGGATGAGAGGAGGGCTCTGAACGGTAGAGCGGGAGGAGGGGGAACGCAAGGGGAGGAGGGAAGAATGAAGGAGAGGAGGGGATACGTCCAGCCCTGCCTGCTTGGCTGCGTGCCTGGACAACCTCCTCCATCCACGGCCACCAACAGTCACGGTTTCAATGGCCCAATGTGGATGATCTTACAGCTTCACCATGGACGCTTGCTCCATCGAACACGTGCATGTGGTGCATGTAGTGCTCCTGAAAAGGTCAAAAGAATATGATCGTTCATGATGCTGTGATTCTGCCAACAATAGCCACAGCAACAGCATGTCATATTATTCAAATGGGTGCTCTATTGGATGCTGGTTATTTTTGCTGCTAGAAACCCAGAGGAAGATTAGCAGCTTGGTTCCTGCCTGCCATCTAGTTTGAACGCACGCTACGCAAGAAAAAAAAAACTTCAACAGTCAGGGTCTGCTCCCCCGCCTCCACCGGTTAGCTAACTGGCTCAGTTGGCTCGGTTGGCTCTGAGCCATTTTGGGGTCAGCATGCACGCAATGGTGGGCGCGAAGACGTCGCGCGGTCGCAGTTTTCCAGGGCTCTCAGCCCCGCCGGCGCGGGGAAACCACGGCATTTTTGCATAACTTCATCAACGTTAAATCAGTCGATTTAAAATCCTTGGTCCTAATTTTACCGGGTTCAATTCCGAATATATACTGCTTTAGCAGTCGATTGCACGTAGCGTACATGTCCCACAAAGTACGGGTTGCTATGCGTGGATATACCGGTATCTTGGTCGGACGTTTGGCGCGAGTGGCAGCGATTGGGCAAGGCGTCGAGGGGCGGCTTGCTTTATGACAAGAAACCATCATGGCGAGCGAGGGCGGCGCGACGGACATCACAGACTCTGTGACTCGCAGGACGATGGGACCTGCCCAGCCTAGCGCGGGGAGTGTGCCGATAGTGGCTGTTGCTGCGGATGTGGCTGTGGAGAGAGAAGATGGGGTGGCCACGGCACCACCCGCCGCGGATGTGAATACGGATGCGAATGCGCATAAGAATATAAATGGCAGCAGCAGCCAAGCCAACGACGCGAGTGCATCAACGCCATCCGCTGAGGTGAGGGGAAGCGTAGACACAACCAAGAGAGATGGTCAGGAAAGCGCGAACAACGTGGAAGATGGTGAGGCGAAGGAAGGACGCGTAGGAGGAGGAGAGGGCAAGCAAGACGCGCCGGCGAATGACAATGACAATGACGCGGAGGCATCGCGGGAGATGCCACTGACGGCAGTGGATATGGATACGAGCGAGGATGTGCAACGAACGGCTGAAACCGTCGCTGAGGGTATGGAGGTGGAAGACGATGAAGATGAAGATGAACATGGAGATAGAGAGAACAAAGCAAGCGATGACGATGGTGAGCAGGGCGAAGAAGAAGAAGAAGAAGAAGAAGACGATCGTCCCACACATGTGTCCATGGATCCCGCGAAGATGACCGCGTACCTTGCTACTCTCAAGAAAGGTGATGAAATCGACATGTACTGCGTACGTACGAAGGAATGGGTGCCAGCCAAGGTGGAATCTGCGCAGAACAAGCAGATCCAAGTGCATTATATGGGGTGGAAGAAGACCACTGATGAAACCATTGCATACGAAAGCGGCTGGAGACTCGCGCCACGAGAATCACAAACTCCAGCGGGGTGGAAGAGGCTGGACGACCTACAGGCCAAGAAGAAGCGCAGTCAAGAGGAAAAACGGAAACAACAGCTGGAAGCCTTTGAGCGCAAGCAGCAAGGTGATCCAGTCGACCAAATGCCAGCGACGGGAGCACTGCAGACGACGTTTGTTGAAGCCGGTCTCACACGCTCTGGGCGAAAGATTACCAAGCGCATTCTGAATGAAGCCACGTTCTCGCGCAAGAAGAAGAAGCTTGTCCCCGCGGAAACGGCACTGGACGGGTCGGCTACATCTGAATCTGCTGTCGTACTGGCTCCAACGAAGCGCACAGCCAAAGAAATCGCTGCCGAAATGCAAGAGGATAGTCTTTGTGGTGTCTGTGGTGAATTGGAGGATGAAGATCTCTCGGATAAGATTCTTTGCGACGGAGGCTGCCTCAACGCGTTCCACGTATCATGTGTTGGCGCGGAAGATGTCCCGGAGGATGAAAAGTGGTTGTGTGAGCAGTGTCGCACAAATGAACAACCGTGCTTCGCCTGCGATCGGTTCGGTACCGTGGACGGGAAGGGTGGCGTGTTTCGCTGCAGCGTGGCATCGTGTGGGAAATTCTATCACCAGAACTGTGTCAACGCCAACAAGTTGTCACGCCGGTTTGGCCGCGCCAAGTCGGCAGTTGCAACAACAACGGTTAAATCTTCGGAGGATTTGAATTCGACGAAAGCAGAGGACACGGAAACCGCCGAAACCACGGACGAATCGGATGATACGAATGATTCCGCGTTTCGTTGCCCGCGTCACGTGTGCTCCGTGTGTGAAAATGCCAAGAAGGGATCGGAACTCATGTTCTGTCTAAAGTGCCCCGAGGCGTACCACCCACATTGCGTACCTCCCAGCGCGCGGTACAACAATATCGGTCTGCTCTGTTCGCGGCATCCCGATTGTGTTTTACCGCGAATTCCGGATTCCTTTCTCGCGGATCGAAACTTTGATAGTGTCGTGGTTGATTCTAGTTTGCGGCTGCCCACTCTGTTTGTACCCAAAGAAGATCCCGTCCAAACGGATGTCTCGGATGCACACCACTTCCGACTGCCTTTGGACGTCATGGAGAGCGTGCGAATGCAACCGCCCTCGTACCGCAAGCTGGCGCGCAGCATGTACACGTTCAAGCAGCCCAAGCCGTCACTGGAAGACGTACCTGTGTGCGTCTGCAAGACTCACTGTGGTGATGACTGCATTAACCGCCTGAGTTTTACCGAGTGTTTTGGACCGGCACCGTTGACTCCTGGTCAGCCGTTTGTGCGTGGTGACAAGAACAAGGAATCCAACTGCCCATTAGGGGAACAATGTGGCAATCGCGCGCTTCATCAACGTGTGTACGCAAAGTTTCAGAGGTTCCACTCGATTGAGAAAGGCTGGGGCTTGAAGATCACTGAACCGGTCAAGGCTGGCCAGCTTGTGATCGAGTACGTGGGCGAAGTGATCGACGAGAAGGAAAAGGAATTCCGGCTAAGCGAACACGCACGCCGCAATCCGGAAGACAAGAACATGTATATCATGGAGCTTAGCAACGGCGTGTACATCGATGCTCGCCACAAGGGAAGTGAATCACGATTGATCAACCATTCGTGTGACCCTAATTGCCACTTACTCAAGTGGAATGTTCGTGGGGTGAATCGGATCGCTATCACGGCTTTGAAAGATATCGCTGAGGGTGAAGAATTGTCATATGACTACCAGTTCCACACGAGTCAGGCGCTCGAATGGCGTTGCTACTGCAAAGCTTCAAATTGCCGCGGCACGATGGCCCCGCGTGCATTGAATGGACAGAATGGTAATGGGGACGGCGAAGACGATGGCAAGAAACTTACCAAGAAGGAAAAACTCAAGCGGATGAAGCGCGCTATGCTGCAGGAGCGACTGCAACTTGAGAAGGAGGAGAAAGCCACTGCACTTCGCCTTAATTGCACACCTGGAATCAGTCGAAGCATGCCCCGCACTGGTCCAGTACCTCGTGAGATGAAATGGGCACGTATGACGCATGCGTTTCTTGCACGAAACGCGATCCAGGGATATGACTTTCTGGCGCGCCGCCAACTGTTTGCCGCCGCCAACGCATTTGCTCCAGGCCCTACTGACACCCAAAAAACGATAGCAACGGACGTGAAGATGGAAAACGGTGCTGTACTAGTGTCCGAGTCCGCTACTGATAAGCATAGCACATCAACAATGGATGTGAAGATGGAAAACGGCGCCTCAGAGGCAGTACCGTGCGACAATGCTGCCACGGATGAAGCGATGCCACTCGCGGATGCTGTCGTTGACGGCGCAAATGACGGGCATTCCATTCCTATCGGAGACGACAAGAGCTCTGAGCCTGACGTTTCACCGCAGTCACGTGTGAATGACCCAATCTTACCTTCCGACGGAGGAAGCACACCTACTTCTATGTGCGTAGACCCTGTTGCGTCAACAGAAACTTCATGATCCCTGCGGGTATGTGTTGCGCAACTCCGAGCAGAGAAGATAGTAAATCGAGTCACTCGTGCAGAACGTAATGTATCCATATACAGTGCTTTACGGCTGTAGATCTAGTGAAGTCTTGTTTGTTGATGCCTGACTGGCTACATCTATTTTCCCCTCGAAGTTAGCGCGAGCAACAATCATCACAATCTCCTGTTAATATTCAACATGACATGCTCAGATCTAGCCCACACTGTAGCTGCAGTGACACGGTCAGTACACGGTTGGACATTCTTGGTCGGTAGGCGATTGATATCAATTCGAGCAGAATGCGTACCAAAGGAGCACGACACGACCCCTATAGCTTAAACCAAGCTGGTTTCTTCGAGTTCGGCTTCGCATCCCCTCCACCTGCTCGCTTGGATGCGGCAGCAGCTGCAGTTGCTCGCTTGGAAGCTGCATCTGTCGTTGCTTGCTCGTCTGTAGTATTCGCGATAAACAACATACAAGCATCAGATCCGGACTCAATAGGGGGTCGTACAAGTTTGTGAGATGGAAATAAGAGGTCGTACCCAAAGCAATCGGTTTGGGGTATGCTGCTCCTGCATCCATATCCTTGGACTCTGCTTGTTCTGATGTAAGCTGATCATGATCATACAAGCAACAGTCAACAAAATACCTGAAGTGTGCCCTCTGCAGGAGACACGGTAATACGCACCAAATCTTCGCGAAGATACCACCCAATGCTGCTCTCGGATTCTGATGATGGGGCATCTACCCAAGAGAGATACGTATGAGCGGCTGGTACAAGCGATAGGTCTGACAGCGTTTTCTTCTCCTCGGGGACTAGAAAGTGGCGAGGTGGTGACACGTAAAGTCGGAATGAGTGCGATGCAAGCGAATCATCCAAACATTCGCGAACATGTGCAATGACGTCGGCCACGGTTTCAGCGGGGTGAAATGCAGCCTGCAATGTCACTGCATGTAGTATCAATGTGTAAGCGAAAATCAAAACTGTCAGCACCACCATCCAAACATATCCATAGAACTTAAGATATTGACAACAGGTACCTCGATCCGGAAACTGAACTCGAATAAGAGCTGATTGAAATACTCTCTTTCGCTTCAGTTCATCCAATTCGCGCATTGCCTTGGTGCGAAAGTTCTGTCAAAGCAAAACAGACAATACATACAGTATCGATTAAAATCAAGATTAACCAATTTCTCTTGTGTGGCATCACATCGACGCTAAATCAAGGAGGGGGGGAGCAAACCTGCGCTTTTTCCATTTCCTCGCGCCTGGCCTTCATGCTTGCCATTACTAGCGCAGCATCACTGGGCTGACGATCCACAGCATCATCAGAAGATATCACAGCCGACGGAGTGGCAGCCTGTCCAGGGAACATGATTTTTGTGTTTCGTGCTGGCTTAACCTCAGCAGGAACGTGAGTGTCATTGCCGTCACCTGCGATCCCCAATAATCGCTGCTCCTTTGCCTTCAGATTGTCAACGAGAACGTCGGTGGCACTTGGGCCGCGTGGTTGCATCTGCAACCGAGTAATTTGCGGTTTGTATGCATCGAAAGTCGTATCCGCTGTCACAGGTAAAACTACCTTGGGGCGTTCACTTTCTTCGATACGAATGTCGTCGGCTTCGTCCTGCAAAACACGCAATCCGATTTGAAGCGATTCCGGGGTTGTCTCCACCCAACTGAGAGTAAGCATACCCGTATCGGCGTTGTTTTCAAACCCAATGGAAAGGAGGAACTCAATGCCACCACGGTGTTGCCCGACGTTGCGGTCGAAGGCTGGGTTGGATACACGAATCGACCGCAGCTTGTCATTCTCTACAGCCAAGGACACAACGAAGAGATGGGTGAGCAGGTAAAATAACTAATATGAGCAAGGAGCAGTAAACGGTGCACGCAAACAAACCTGGATATGACAACAAATTGGTTACAATCTTCATCAAAGTAAGAATCGCGGGGCGAGCAACAGCGTCAAACACGCTGTCACGGAGCACTTGCAGTGCCTCATGGCTGCTCAGCGGCTTCCCCATCGGTCCCCCCGTTTGCACACTTTCCTCGTCAGCTGACTTCATCTCCACATCCTCCTCGTGCACTATTGAACGAGATGCTGCCCCAGAAGACGGTACCGGCACCACCACAGAGGTAGATGGCATCAATCCTGGAGGGTTATGCATCAAAGTAGCTGGAGGTGGCGTGGGTAATGACGGAGAAGAAGTTGGTGGCACCACTGGTTCCACTTGCTGCGCTCTCACAGTAGGAGCCGGCTGTGGTGTTGGCGATTGGGCTCGCTGCACCATCGTGGGAGTCGTATCTACGCTCGAGCTGGTGCTTCCCGGTGTGCTTTTGACGCGAAACATGGCCGATCCACTCACAATACCCAAGTCTACCACACCCCAAACAACGATGCATCACAATCCATCAATGTCAGTATCTCTCAGTACCTAATGGGTACATCGACCCTACAGTTGGCACCTTCGACAGCCTTCTTCCCACCCGTACCTTGAAGAGTAAGCGACGCAAACGAAGCAAACTCAATCTCTCGTTGCAGATACGTCAGCGAAAACTACGCACCAATGCATCGCAGCACGGTGGATTTCAATTTACAATGTCCGTTTGGTTCATCCGACGCATGCACCCAGTCGTTCTACTTCGATTGCTCAATAATGACCCACCACACAACAACGCCACGCACCTCACCAGCCGATGGGATCAACTGCAGCGCCACCAATATGCGCTCCAGCGTCTGGTCGGTGCCGAAGGATTGCTGCACGCGCTTGCCTTCAGCGGTTTGCACGCATACACGGATCGATTGCACGGCCGTCTTGCCTCCTCGGCCGTTCCCGTGGTCGCCATCGACTGCCACGCGCAGTTCCAACGACGCATTGTTAGAGATACCCGTCAGGCGGAAGGGGATGGAGAGATCAACGGGCCGCCCGCGGTGCGTCAGCTCGTACTGCCTCGAGGTATCCAGCCCAAACTGCGTTCGAGCGGCTTCCACGACATCCAGCTGGGCAGATAGGATTGATGGAGCATTCATTCAGAGCGACGTAAGGAACAAACCAGACCATCACACGCACAGCGATCGAGAGAGGAGCGGGTACGCACCATGGTAGTCGCGGGGGAGACACGCACGCGCTTGCTCTGGTCGTTGAAGGAGATGCTGAGCGCCATGGTGCTGCCTGTCCAAGAAGGATAAATCCGTATCCTCCCTCCTGCAGCTACTGTGGTCGGTGTAGCTGCATGTCATGTTCCGAATAAGTAAACCGTAGTAGTAGTTAACTCGCCCCAACATTCAACGAAGCCAACTAAGTAAATGTTCAAGACAGATATTTGAAGTAATATTGTTTTTGTAGCAGAAGGGATCGATCAAGTCGCGCATCGATTTGGCTGTATCGATTCAATGAACCGCGCTCGCCAGTTTTGAATGGAACAGACAATACCCACACATGCGACTCCTCCAAGCCATGGCCCGTTCTCCTCTGCACGTGAATGAGGTTTACACTATAAATGGTGAACAACCTATGCGACAGCCAAGACGGATGCGTATTCTATCGAGAGTGAATCTACCCGTAGAACAATATCTCTACCACGCTTCATTTGTCTTGCCTCCGCTGCGCTACGATTCGCAGTTGATTTCGTTTACGCAACATCCCACCAACCTACTTACTGCCTGTAGTGGAAGCGCAGGTAGGGCAGTTCAAGGTCTTCATCATCAGAATCCGTCGCGCAGACCTCGAGAATCAAATACTTGAGGTTTGGATCGATCGGGGTCTTGGTGATCGTTTCCACAAGCTGGGACATCTTCATTGCCATGCGCTCCTTAGAACGAGACTTTTGCGAATACATCGCGTAGAGAATCGTTGCACCGTACGAGAGCATTGATATTTCGCCCTCGTATTCTTCCGTGAAATATTCCAAGAACTCCTTGAGCGTGACATCTCCAATGTCAACATCGAGGCGATCCCATGCAGTCCACTTGTATTCCTTGCCCTTCAACTTTGACGTCGTGGTCGCTGGCGCAATAGGTTCCGAAAATGCAAACAACGGCAACGCAAGGTTGACAAATCCATTTTTATACTCTTCCAGAGGCTTGTCCTGGAACACCTTGAGAAACTCAAAGCACACGAGGCCGGTGACCAGAGCTGTGGTGGTAGCAATGGCGGGGATAATCTTGCCTGCAATGAACCGAGAGGTATGCATGTCTTCCTCAGGAATCTTGTAATTGCGCGCACGCAAGTTAGACGTAGCCACAATCACCAGCATGTGTGAGTCGTCATCTTTATCGAACTCAACTGGAGTCATGCGATAACCAGCAAGCGAAGCAGGTGTCGGAAGATCTTTCATCATCGCCCCTGCCTGCTCGTCCACGTTAAGAAGTGGGGTTTCTTCCTTCATCTCGGCTTCTGAGGCAGCAATCTTAACTCCAACCCGTGGAACAAATGGATCAACCTTCACTTCGCTCAAGACCTTCTGGAAAATGGCACGGTCATGGTGCCCGGTGAGCCCATAGATGTGAGCACGAGCATTGGCAACTGCAACAATATAATCCATATGAAGAGGATCATTGACATCAAACGAGATTGCGGTCGGCGGACGCTTAGGGCCCGACCAGAACAGCGTTCCGGGAGAAGTTTCCTGTACCCATACACACACGAAACAAAATGTCAGCAAATGTGTGAAACAAATGATTTAAGCCCCTTCAAAATCTACACCATAGAATACTCACCTTGTCCAATGGAAAGTTGTAGAGCAACTGCTTGATCTGATTGGTGAACAAAATTTCAAACTTCTGCCGCGCCCATGAAATGCACTCTTCGAATGAGCGAGGGCGATGGACCGTCAACGACTCCTTTAGACGCTCCAGCGTTTCCACCTTGGTATTCTGTTGCTCGTCCAGTTTCTTGATAAAATCGCCACCAGTCAGGTACTGGTTCACATCTGACGGTGTTTGGAAAAACTCTCCTTCAAACCAGTCACGTGCCCACTGCAGAGTGTGTTCAATCGCATTGGGAAAATTCTTCAGGGTGCAAAGTGGAATGTCCTTCTCTGGTGGGTCACGCGAGGCCCCGTAGTTCTCCGTCTTGTGTGGCACTACGATTTGAGTGTTACCCTTGGTCCCAAGCGTGCCCGATTCAAACATTGGCAATCCATAAAACACACAGCGTTGATCCATGTATAGTCGTGCCTCGACATTATCGAGTGCTGTGCAGACACCAGACAAAGACTCAAAGAAGTCATCATTAAACTGAGCTTCTGACTCTGAGCCAACACGAGAGATGTAGGACTTGACATTCACATCTGGGTTCATGCTCTTGATCGCTCGTCCCGCGACCGATGACTTCGCTTGCTGCACATCCTTCGAACGGAACAGAAACTGACGATTTAGGTTTGACTTTTCGATGGTATCCATGTCGGTAATATGGATGACGCCTTCGCTCCCACAAGCCACGCCCATCATCGCCCAGTTCTTCAACATCTCACAACCGATCGCACCGGCACCAACAAGAAACATACTTAGGCCCTTGATCTTATCTTGCAATGTTCGGCCAAACACGACTACCTGACCGTCGTAGCGAGTGCCTGTCGCCTTGAATTCATCAATCGACCCTGAGAAAACAGTAGACGGCAAGGTTTCAACTGCGTCAAAGTAAAGGAATTGTTGGATCGGCGTGAACTTTCCACTGCAAGCCTTCAGTGCCTCTTGGCCAACAATCCCACCGAGGAATGCAGCCATAGGGGAAACAACACCCGACGCCCCCGAAGATAGTGCGACAATAATCTTCTTGTGTTCTTCGTTATCCAGATCTTCCAAGTAAAATTCGTTCTTCGCAAAAGCCTGCTGATTAACTTCTTGTGCATACTTGAGCACCTGCTCGGCATCGGTCAAGCTACCAGGTTCTGGATAATTGCCATCGTTCTTTTCTCGGTACATGTCCAACGCACGAAGAGCAACATGAAGCAATCCTGCTCGGTCCAACTTGGCGAAATCAGTGATTAAAAATTCACCAGGCGTGGCAAGCGCTTCAGCGAGCGGCTTGAACTGCAGTGTCAACGGCTGCTTCACTTGCACGACATATCCGCCCGTACAGGCAGTTCCCGGTTCAAATTGTTGTGCATCAGTTTCATTCTCGATGTCCAACGTGAACGTATACGGGCCCGTCACTGTGATCTTGCGTGGAATACAGTCATTCAAAAACGAGAACCCAGTAATCTCGCGGAAAGTCACGTAGTCCCCCGTCTCGAGTCCATGGCGGGTATCATCCTGCACTGTCACCAGCGGCGGAGTCGTATTTGAAATCGACGACACCATGCACGTCACAGCCAGCTTGCCGTCGCGATCGGACACGGAAAACTCGGGCCCAAAGTCACAGAACACCGAGCCAAAGACACCATGGGCATCCGCCTTGATGAACCCGATCGAGTGCGCATGGCAAATGTGATCAATGCGAAGAGCCTCCTTGTACGTCGAATTCACCAACACCACCACCTATCCATGATCGCCAAGCAAAAGTAAATTGTTGCAAACGTAATTCACACACACATATGGGTTAGATTACTGGAGCATTCCCCCCACACCGCCAAACACAACCATGAACGGGTACATACCCGAAACTTGAGGATCAGCTCCTCCATGATCTCCCCCGTGTGGGTCTCCACCGGGACGTACGGGTTGAGCTCCGCCAACTTTGCGACCGAGCACTCCGCTCGTGGGCGTCCAATGTCCTGCTCCGACAGATAGAACTGGGCGGCCAAATCCAGTGACGACGTGGGTGTGTCGTCATGCAGCGTCACGCTTTTCACGCCCGCGAGAATGATGTTCTTGGCGATTTCCACGCCCAATCCATTGAGCCCGACGATCAGCACGTTCGCGGTGCCCATGCGCGCTTGGGCATCCCGGCCCATCACGTAGAGCTGGCGACTGTAGAGTCCTTCATCGATCGTCTGTGCGCTTTGTTCCATGTCCATGTTGGTCTCTGCGTCCGTCATGCTTGCGCGCTTACGCACATCATCGGCGGTCGCGTTCACGTCCCCCATTGTCACGCGCTGGCTGTTCATCTCCGGATTGGTTGCAACCTACAGAAAGCCCAGCGCCGCCGTCAGATTGGGACACATGCCTCCACACGCATATGGGATGCACCCAAGAGGCGAACGACCACCACTCAGCTCATACACATCCACCCACCCAACTCGCACCTTTGGATCGAATCGAGTGAACCTTCCAGATTGATCGTTCCTCCACGCTGCTCTGGGATCGTACCCCCCTTGTGGCCCAACGCCATATCTGACCAATCCCGCCGTGTCTAGCGTGATTATACCCAATGAAATCGGTTTGAATCACTACGTCTGGGTTGGCGCAGCTACATGTTCACCTCGGGTTGGATGTTAATTTGAACAACGTGGTTTTCATTGGTTGTTTTTATTAGAAGACCAGCATCCGGTTGCATCGACCAGCATTCCGAGTGGTGGTGTGCGAGAAAAACATAGATTTTGGGCCCAGTAATGAGGGCGACCACAGTACTTGGCTTTCTTTGGGGTGGGTTGACCGCTTTTCCTCTGAACCAAGCGAGTGCAGAGACATAGACAAGATTCGTCGATCACGCAGAACTTATCACAGAAGACAAGAGGTGTGCTGACGTATCTCGTGACCAGAGAACGCGAAACAAGGACCAGACCACATCGACAAACGAGATCCAGTGGAGCTAGTTAGCTATTCGATCCACGCACATCCACATTTCCATTGCGCTAAAGTAGTGAGCAGCCATGGGCAAGAAGAAAGGAGGTGGGCGTGCTCGGTGGGTGGGTGCCTGGGGTGTAAAGGGGAATGACTGACGCGCTGACTGGTTGGTGGCTGGTGGTCCTTCTTCTTGAAAGGACGCTCAATGCGGCGCGAGGAGTACGACGACGATGATGCTGTCTCTGTGACATCGGTTGAGACGGGTCGAACGATGGGGTCAGATGACGGCGACTACTACGAGACGTATGAAAAGAACGACGGAGATGAAGAAGCCATTGACGAGGCTATTGAGGAATTAACCGAAGAGAGGTAGGAGTGGACGCATGTGTGCATATCGAATGGAGCTGAGGAGCGCTGTGGGCAAATGCGTGCACGTCAGCTCACAGGTTTCCTCTGCAAACCGTTGATGTTGCTGCGGTACAGAACGACAACGCGGGTTGCGGCGATGGAGAAGTTATACGCGCATGTGCTGCAGTACATTCCTGCAGAGAGTGTTAGCGACAGGTGAGCGGCATACTGTCAACAGGCGTGCATGAAGTGACACGATCGCTCCTCATTCACCTCACTGATGTTGGTCATGTTCTATAGCTTTGTTTCAAACGTATTGGCGTGTTTGCGGAAGCCGTCCGAGGCTGAGGCTGTCACGGGGGCCAAGATTCTGGCCGTACTTGGCCTCATCATTGGGTCAGATGATGAACGATTCTTCCAGAGAGCGAAAGCGGTCTTGAAACCGTTGGCGAAGACTGCGCGCAGTGACAAGGTCAAGTCGGTGGTACGTGAGCGTTGGCCATTGTGGTTGTAGCTTGGGTATTCGTTTGTAGGCCGCTTACGCGTCTGCATGTTTCTATGGTGCACGCATGGTTTGTGTTCACGACAGGCAATTCGCTCGCTCGCAGTGATTTGCTTCGTATGCAGCGTCGAGTCGGAGAACGGAGACGAATTGATGGAGATGCTGGACAAATCCTTCGAGCTCGATGTTACTGGTAGCGTTTGCACGAGCTCCCTTCAAGCGTGGGGGCTCTTGGCGTCGGCACTGCCAAACGAGTTGCTGGCGATCGACTCCTTCATCGATAGGTGCGTTTAGTCGCAGTCATACTTGATAGCGTGAACGAAGGCATTGTATTGACGTTGCCTGGGAATATCGTTTACACAGCTACTTGCCCCAGTTCCTGGTGCTTTTGGACCACAGTGACGTTGACGTCCGGTCCGCTGCTGGTGAAAACATTGCTCTCCTTTTCGAAAGTGCCGAGCACTGCGGCAACTCCTTGCCGTGCGACGTGGAAATTGTTGAGAAGTTTCGCACCATGAGCAAGGATAACAGCAAGAAGAACAGCAAGAAGGACCGCAAAGTGCAGCGCTCAGTCTTCCGTGATATCCATGCAACGTTGGTGGTAAGAGACTCGAACGGGACATGGGTGGATGACGTGGCAATGGCAAACGACATCATCCAATTCTCATCGATTATTATTTGCTTGTGTAGAATCGCGAATCACCTCAGGTGTCGTTCACCGTGAAGGGCGAGCAACTGGATATCTCATCGTGGAAGTCAGTCTTGCAGTTTGAAGCCATCAAGAACTGCCTCCACACAGGACTTCAGTCGCATATCAAATTCAACAACGCTCTGCGATACCTTTTGGATCTGCCAGAGACCCTGGAAGAGCGCGCAAACGAGCGAGTACGTTCACAAGAGATACATGCACGACTTGTTTTGGGATATCTATCATTGATATCTAACTTGCGTGCGGGTGATGGTCGGTCTGGTGGTTATTATGATTGCAGCGAGACGTGTTTGACAAGAAGTCAACGGCGCGAAAGCAACGCAGCAATGATCTCAAGAGTGACCGAAGACGGAAACAGCATATGCAAGATGCATTCCTGGACGACGCGTAGATCGGTCGGCCCGATGGTTCTGGGCACAGACCTTTCACGTTTACTCTGCCGATCGGTAGTCAGATTGTGATAGCAGAGGGTGCCGGCATCACTTGAAGATTACGAAGATTTCGCTATTTCACTATGTATTTGCCGCTGATATATAAGAAAATCTTGAGAGTGTTGAAAATCGTGTTACCTCTATGCATCATTCACGTGTCGTCATCGACCAGTACAGTGACGTTTTCTCTTTCGCTGCGGCTATGCAGCACAGCAGCTACTCGGAAACAATCGCCATGGGTTGGCAGTCTGACGCATCGTGGACGAACGGCTGTGACAGGCTTATTGCCACTTGCGCCATCGCCATGGCTGCTCACGGGTTGACGATCATGCAGTGAAGAGTGCTCTTGCCGATTCCTCGTTCGCATTGTGTGTGGCACACCGTGTCTCCTCATCAATGCGGGTGCCTTCCTCTTGTTCCAACCTAATTGAAATGTCCATAGTATCACAGTACACATGAAGAGGATCGCATACAGAGCCACCATGAAGCTCAGCCGGGCACCGGGATCATCCCACAAGCCATCGAGTGTCGTCGACGTCCGAGCAATGCCCTCCAATGCATTGTCCCGCTCTACCACGCAGACCGAGACGATCTCTGAGGTATTTACCGTGTACAATTGTCGCAGCCACATTAAACCCGTAGGCCAGCCATGGTCATGCGATGGCATCGTTCGCCCTCCTTGTTCTAGGATGATCCCCGCAGGTCTTGTCACATTCACACGACTGCACGTGCCATCATGAACGATTTGAATCGTAAGCTGTGGCTGCATCACCCCTCCGTGCTGCCCTGGCGTCGGCACGATGGAGAACCCCATCGAGAAGGATCCATCCGCGGCAGTCACCGCAATCGCCATCACCCTACTGCCCTCGTGTAGGCTCACCCTAGCCGTAGACACTGGCATGCTCTGCGCGCCATCACGCCGCATCACGACATACCCATGCAGGACGAGATCGTGGTCCTCGTCGTTCACGCGTGGTTGCTTCCATGGCGGCGGCATCCCAGCCAACCCACTCTCTTCTCCAGTACTCTGAAGTCGTAAGTAGAAGTAATATTACCATGGGTATGGAAGGATGCCATCCAGCAATGCCACTCACTGATGATAGGATTGTGGTTGGGTTGGTGCAATCCGCAGCCAGACACCCAGCCTTGCACCAACTTCAACCCAAAAGGAAACCTGCGAGCCAGGTACTACGTAGAACGTAGTAGTACATGCGTGGAGTGTGCTTGGAATAGTGCGCCCCTAGCCTACGCGATCCAGAATCCAAAATGGAAGGAGATGAGATTTGAGCAATTAGGAATGAATGGAAATCAAGAAAAAAAAAAATCAAAATGGAGGGAAGTGGCAGGCGAGCCACACGCCACCGAAAGTGCAGAATGATAGATCACGCGTCTCCGCTGTACCTACCGGTACTGGGAAAGCAGGCGGCGCGTCCTACACGTCGAGAAGAAGGAAGGATGAAGGGGAATTGATGGGGTTGTTACCTATATCCGATACGCCGTGAGCCACTACGTGGCCGCCATGGCACGACCGTACGAACGCCCACCTAATGCAGATCACATTCACCAAAGCAACCCCACTCACGCACTCTCACACACGGCATTGGTCATGCCTGCGGGGGTGCGCCGGCTGGCCTACTCTTCCTTCACCTCGGTCGATTCCTTGATCGGCGCGGGCGACGCACTGCGGCTGCGCGATCGCCTGTGATGGCGCTTCTTCACGGACGGAGACTGGGAACGGCTACCGCTGCGGCTCTTTCGACGATGTGAGCTCTTGCGGTCGCGAGCCGCGCTACCCGAGCGTGAGCGCGAATGCGTCGGGGACTTGGCGCCTTCCTTGTGGCGATGGCTCTTGCTTCGGCTTCGGCTTCGACTGCGGCTTCGACTGCGGCTTCGACTGCGGCTTCGGCTCCGGCTGTGACTCTTGTGGCGGCGCCCCCGGTTGTAGATGCGCTCCAGTTCGCGCTGCATGGAACGACTCACCGTTCGGATATGCATAAAATTGCAATACCCACCGCGATTGCACGTGCCTTCGTCAAACTGACGGCAACGCGCTTCTCTAAAATCCGTCACGGGTGAGAACTCACAGATGAGTGGGCGACCAGCGTAAAAGCGGCCGTACAGTGCCTTCTGCGCCAGTGCCGCATCCTCCTCGTCCTCGTACTTGGCGTACACGTTCCCCACCAAGTGATCGCCCAGGTTGTCACAGATATTGAGCTCCTCCACCTTTCCGTGCTTGCATAGCTCCTCAAACACTTCCTCGTAAAAGTCTTCAAATTCCTCCTCCAACTGCCTTGGGTCCAGTGACGATGGGTCCCCATTCTGCGCAATCACCTGCGACAACGGATTCTGGTACATGTGGCTCACCAGGATGGTCTGGCTAAAGACCGGCTTGTTGTGCAGCCGGGAGCAGCGGTCCCCATGGCGACACGCGCCAATCTTGAAGTAGAATGGGCAGTTCACGCGATCCTCCTCCGTACCGTGGATGCGCGCGAGATGCTCGGCGCCACCACCTGGCTGCTCCACGCGCCGCGCGCCGCGCTCACGGTCGCGGTCCCCACCACCGCCGCCACCGCGGAAGCCCCCGCCGCGTCCGCCGCCGTAGCCTCCTCCTCCGTAGCCGCGCTCTCGGCTGCGATCGCGGCCACGGCCACGGAACTCATCTCCTCCGTAACGACTCATGCTTGCTTGGGGTAATAAACCAAAACCAAAATCTCAAACCCACCCACCGCTTTCCCCCTTTTCACTGCCGCTCCCTCTCTCGTGTCCAGCAGCCACGTTGGACCGGTTTTTAGAAGATTTTTTTTTCCCGTCAGCAGCGTATGGCCGCCACGTAAAAACACCACAATCGCGTAATTACGTCCTGCTCCCACAGAGTTCCGGAAATTACGGATACCAACTTCACGGCAACCGTTTTTGCAATTTCAAATTCAAAAACACAAAAAAGCACAACCCACCCAAATGACAATCGACACTAATGCATCACGGCGCACGTTGCACTTCTTGTTCTTTATTCCGGCATTTTCCCCTCACCCCAATACGATCCTGGTGGTGGTGGCGGAGCTCATCACGAGGCGAGGCGTGCGCAGTTGAGGGTGACGGTGCCGTTGCTAGCGGCGGTAGTAGTAGTGGGTGATCTCGCTGTGTATCGACGTGCTTGAAGCAGTCGTCGTCGCCGCGCCACGCACGCGAAGAAATGACCCGCGTGCCCGTGGATCCGTGGAGCCAGCTCGCGTACGAGCCCGAAGGGGTTGTGGAAGACGTTGACCCCAACTTGCTCTGGTTCAACTCGGAGATTCGCTTGGATGGTGAGTCGCGCGGTGTCCCCGTTGCCGTCGCCTCTATGATCGTGCGCGTGATTGATATGGATACGCTGCAAGAAGTCTAATGATGGAGTTGTCATGGCATAGATGTCCTGGAGGCGAGTGAACACCAGCGCCATTACGAGTACACAGTTGACGGGAAGAAGCGAATCAAGCCAGGCTCCAAGCAGACGACTGTTGGTAGGATCGAGCTCGTCTCCGTCATGAATAACGGGGGGCTGGTGATATGGATGGATTCCGATCTCATTCAATTCCATGTGTATCTGTTGTGTAGGGGTGACAACTGCTGTTAACGGCAAGACTGTCGCGATTTTCAAGTTTGAGGATAAATTATTCGCGATTAACAACGTATGCCCCCACCAGGGGGGTTCTCTCCATCTCGGAGACATCGAAGACATTGATGGAGCAGTGTGTGTGTCTTGCCCTCGCCACCGATGGCCATTTTCGCTCAAGGATGGCAGTTGCTTGGTCAGGGAAACGCTTCGTGCAGAGTGCTTCCGGATCCAGATTCGAAGAGACGCCCATGGCGTTGATATGATCTTCATTGGATTCCAGGCGTTTTCACAATCCCTCTTCTCCGCAGATGACTTTTGATCTCACAGTGGCGTGATCAACCGAACCACCATCGTCGTGTATAATATCGTCGTGTGTCACCTCCATGCCTATTTAAACATGGAGCGCGAGTCCATTTCTTTTTATTTTGGCGCCAGTCGACAACAAGATCAAGATCAATCAATCAACATCATGTATCGCAGTATATTTAGCTCAACTGCTGTGAGCATGCCGCCAGCTATCAAGCGGCACTTGTCCTTGTCCATGCAATATGGGCGCGTGTCAGAGCAGAGGAAGCCACCTGGAACCAGCCCCTTCGCGTGATCCTACAATCCTTGTCCAAAGCGAAGCAGGCCTTATCGTCCGAAAGCCTGACCTGCAATCGGGCTCTGCCGCTTACGAGTTCAATCCACGTTACCTCCCAACAACTTCAGTATCCCAAGCCATGGGCGATGAGGCGCTAAAGTCACAAAGCACAGGAGACTTATCTACGGTACTTCAGGCGAAGGTTGGCGAAGGGAATACGACGATGACAAATAAGTTTGTATATGTAAAGCGTCCACCGCTCGGAAACAACTTGTGATGGCGGACCATCCCACTCAAACGCATTTGTAGTATTTCGTGCACAGCTTCGTCTCTTTCCCGACACAATTATTGCTTTACTCCATCACACAGTGATTTACAAACACACGTTCTAGCGAGTACGATATCTTCAGAAACAAAATCAAATTGCACCGAACAAAATCCTCGTGTTTATGCTGACAGAACTCCAACACTTTGCCACGACACGACGTAGCACCGTTGATCACACCAAAACATCTCTATCGTAGTCTAGGAGCTCTCCACAGTCGGTACCAAGGACGAGGTTGCTGTCGTTGAACTGAGCCGAGACAATTCGTGTCGACGACGCTGGAGGCGAAAACCATTTCACCGGATTTGGGCTATGCCATCTCCACAGAGCCGCCTGTGAAACACACGATTGCCACACGTCAGTCGCCACACCACTATGCGAATCAGTGATATGTTGCGCAACAAACGTACCTTGCCCGACTCAGAGACGGTAACAAGTTTTCGGCTGTCAAATTGGAGCGACTTGACTCCACCGTGCTCAAAGTTGCTAAATGTGCGAAGTGCCTGCTGCGTTCGTACATCCCATGCTTCCATGCCTTGTTTGCTGTATCCAGCCACGACCACGGTCTCGTCCATTTCCAGGGCCGAGACGCCGCCTTCACAGATTCCAGACTTGCTTAGGATTTTGGCGGTTTTCCCACCCCACCAACGCACAGAGCCTTCTTCGCCAGCAGACCACAGGACTCGTCCTTTCGTGTCAGCCTTCTTGACGGCATCTACACAATCAACAAATCAATCGATCAATTAGTTTTACTGTTGACACCAATACCTGATGTACAGTTATGCCAATAATTAAAGCGTACCAGGATGGCCAGAAAAACGATGCGTGAGCCGTCCACTTCGCAAATCGAAGACACGAATAAACCCGGACGACGTGCCGCATATGAGTGTGTTCCGGATGAGCATCAAGCTACTGATCTGCGGATTCGTTTCGCGTTTCGCTCGGGGCAATGCCGATCCATGAATCTTTTGTGCATCGATGGTTATCAACAGTTCGCCTTTCATTGCATCCCACACATTTACCTCTCCCTTTTCCGTTGATGTCGCCATGTGGAGCATAGTCCCATCGTTGTGGTCAACATACACTTTCACCACTTTTTCTCTCGATCGTGTGCGCAAAAACGGCATCAAACCCATAGCAGAGCGATGTGAAATGGATGCCGTCGGTACACAATTCACCACAGCCTTGGACCCAAAGCCTCGATTCTCCATCGCCTTGAAATCCCACAGCTTTACAGACCCATCCGTGCATCCAACGGCCAATGCGTCGTTGCAATAATGGTAGCAAGAAGCAGACTGCTGCGAGATGGAGGCATGGAGACGCCGCGCTTTCAGTGACCATAAATAAAAGTTGGCCCGTCCTTCTTTCATCGAGCCACTCAAAATCTGCTCCACGCACAACGCCAAAAGAGTATCAGCATCAGTACGCGCTCTCGCAGACAACTTATCTTATAGTACTTGACACATGGAACACTTACTCGTGTGTCTTGCTGCAAGCTGAACTTGTCATTCGTGAGGATCTTCAGCGTATCAAATACGGCGGCATTGTTCCGTCCAGACTCGTCACTCAGCTCTGCCACTTCATTCACTCGGAGTACGCTCGGGGTGGACTCGAACCATTTGTTTTCTTTCGACATCAATCGTAACTCTTGCACATAATCACGAAGCGACGTACGCTCATTCAGCAGGCACGCGCGGATCACAGGGGGTGCGCCTCGGCGGTTCACATTGCTATTGGGCAGGAGGTAGGAGGGGGGGGGATATTGCGTGAGCATAATCGGATAACGAGCCATGCATCCCAACATGATAATGGCGACTTACGGCGATGGAACATCAATCTCGCGGTAGCAATACGATGCAGCTCTACGAAAGCAAGTTAACAGCAGCGGCTGGTGCGGAAACCCCGAGACAATCTCCCATATCGTGGGCTTCATCAGTTCCCGCGCCCAGTGACGGTTCAGCAAGACTATATCGCAGCGATTCGATTTCCAAACCATGTAGATACAACCCGAGCAATAGTGTTAATGATATCGACGAGGCATGACCACAAGGAGCATTCCTTCCCATGAAACGAACCTAACGTGCTGATCTCACGGGACCCGGCGTAGAGCACGACACACCCCAGCAGAAGCGGATGCATCAGCAGATCATCGAGGCATGGTGCGGACTCCACGCGGGCCACAGAGCCACTCGATTCGACCGGGATGCTGTCGACGATGGGCTGTGCATCGCCGTCCGACGAGGCAGGAGGCGTCATTGACACCCACGTTGCGCGTGCAATGCAGGTTGACGGAGCCGCTTCCTGGAGAGAAGAAGAGCACTACGACGCACACACACACACACACACACAGGGGATGTGTGCACTGCGTCTTCTCCCACCAGCAATATTCCACGGGCCGCTCCTCTCACTCTCTCACTCGCACTCACGTTCCCTTTCCTTCCGCCTCTGGTGAAGAGCGCTGCTGGTCACTTAGCCACTTGCTGACTTTCTTTGTGGAAGTCGAATTCCGTCTTTGGGTCCTCGCAGGATGGCTATTATCATTCTGTTTTCGGCTGAAATTGTTACAAAACAAGGTGCAGTTTAATCCATGGATACCGAGGAGGAGGAAAATGCCCGTGCCGAATATGTACCTTCTTTTCAAAATAATGTGCTGCACAATCGAGTCATTTTGCCAGAGTACACCTTGTTTTAGAAATGCGTCACCTGTGCGCGGGCATGCTTGAGTTTTGGTGTGGGGGGGGGGACAAGCGTGTCCCGAATATACATCCCTCAAGCACACCTACATACGGGACAATGGGATTCGCGGAACGCGGAACAACGATTTGGAAGGGGGAGAGGAGAGGGGGGAGGAGAGGAGGAGGGGAGCAAACGATCGCGATCGTTGCAGCGAATTTGCCTGGACGAACCAATATAAACCTGTGGCGTTGGGCGGAGTACAAGGCATCAGGACGAGGTGTGTGCAGGTCCAAGGCATCGCAACCAAGAAGATACCACCGGAATACGCGCGTTGTGCTTGTGTGTGTGTGTCATCGCTAGCTAGCTCAACCGTCTGGAAGGAGCTGCCTCAAGATGTCGTCCAGTGAGGAAGAAGTGGACCGGAACCTGTCGGAGGAGGACGATGTATCGGAGGATGACGTGCCGGAGGAGGAGGACGAAGATGACCTCGATGAGGAGGAAGAGGAAGTGCAAAGCCACAAGAAGCGTAAGGGGGCGCGGGCGGCGCCGTCCAAGCCCAAGAAGAAGCGTCGCCCCGTGAACAAGTTTATCGAGACGGAGGCCGACGTGGATGAGGACGAGGAAGAAGAGGAAGATGATGACGGAAATGACTTTGCGCTCTCGGAGCGCGCGATGGTGGACGAGGAGGAGGCACAGAACTATCGCTACGAGCCACAGAACCGATCGCGGTACGATGAAGACATGTCGGCGGAGGATATCGTGAGTGGGCTCATGAAGCGCCACCAGCAGAGCCGCCACCACTACAACGATGACGAAGAGGGCGGTGATATGGCGCAGAGTGAGGTGGCGCAGCAGTCGCTGCTGCCATCTATTCAGGATCCTCGTATGTGGGTGTTTAAGTGCAAGGTATGTGATAAAGGACTCTGACCTGGCGAAAGCCGCTCGCTGGGTGCGACTGAGTGGAGCCCCCACCATCATGGTATCTTTGTATTTGCAACAATGCTGACACGAATGTTTTTTTTTTTTAACTCTGATACCCCTGGTAATCTCAGCCTGGTCGTGAACAGCACTTGGTGATCGCGCTGATGAACAAATTTCTCGAGTTTTCTCGTCGTGGCGAACCGCTGCATATCAAGTCGGTGATCGCGTCCAGCTCCAAGGGCTTCATCTACGTGGAAGCCGAGCGTGAGCCTCATGCCAAAGATGCCGTCAACGGACTGCGTGACATCATGCAGTACTCAATGAAGCTTGTTCCTGTGCATGAAATGACTTCTGTGCTAAACGTGAAGAAGAAGCGAAAGCCCGTGGTGGCTGGGTCTTGGGCGCGGCTGAAGCGTGCGGGTTTGTACAAGGGGGATCTGTGTAAAGTCCTTGAGATTCTTGACAATGGATCACGGGTACGTTGCTTGATCGTAAAGGGTATCATTGGTGTAGTTTGGTGCTCGTACTAATAATGTGAGTGTTGTGATATCATAGGCGATAGTGAAAATGATTCCACGACTTGATCCCGTCGTCCTCAGTGGCCATGAACAACCCAAATACAAGAAAGGACAGCGCCCTCCACAGAAATTGTTCAACCCGAACTTGGTGCACCACTCCGAATCACGACGACGCCACCCCACCACAGGCGAGATGATGGATTTTTTCGACAATGACTACTACAAAGACGGTTTCCTGCTCAAGGAAGTCAATATCGCAACGATGCTATTATCGGAAGATGTAAATCCGAGTCTGGATGAAATCAACAAGTTCTCGTCGGTCGTTGGTGACGATGACCAAGGTGTAGATGATGCTGCAAATAACGTCGAAGCTGACGACTGGAAAAACCGAGTGGCGTTGACCAAGGGTGATACGGTGCGCGTGATTGAAGGCGATTTGGTCAACCTCATGGGTGTTGTGGTGAGCACCAATACTGCGAACGACACGGTCCGCGTGATGCCGTTGCACGAGGAGATCAAGGACACTATCCTCGATTTCCAATTGAAGCAATTGATGAAGTACGTCAAAGTCGGTGATCACATTAAGGTCGTATCTGGACGATACTCTGGTGAAACGGGGACCGTTGTCGCCGTCGACGACACAGATGGGGCTCCAATTGCAATTGTGCTAGTGGATAGTATGGCCAAAGAGATTCAAGTGAGAGTTCGGGATTTGCAAGAATCTGCGGAGGTCTCTCATGGTTTGGATTCGTTCAAGGGCAAGGAACTATACGATATGGTTGCGGTAAGTGTGCTTTGTTGCTGAAAATATTGCGGGGTTGCGTGCTCGGTCTCTTATCTACTATTTCTACGTTATGCATTCGTTGGGTGGGAATAATTTGCAGTTGGCTCATGGTGACGTTGGGGTTATCACGCACGTCGGTCGCGAAGGTTTTAAGGTACTTTGCCAGAACGGACAGTCCCGGCCGATTTCAGACCAGGAAATCCAACGGAAATTAGTGTCGTCACGAGCGGTTGCACTAGACAAGAAGCAAAACCATGTTAGCGTCGGGGAAATGGTCAATGTCGTGGAGGGCCCTTTTGGTAGCCACAGCGGCACGGTGAAGCATATTTACCGGACATACTTGTTCTTGCACAACAACCGTATCATGGCCAACGCCGGTATTTTTGTGGCTCGTGCACGCCAAGTTGTGCTATCGGGTAGTAAAGCACGTTCCGACATGATCCAAAACTCTACGATTGCGGGCGCGGATGGACGACCAAATCGCGCGGGTATGCCTCCACGTGATGATCGTCGCAATGAGTCTGATATGGTTGGCAGTACTGTAAAGATCAAGAAGGGGCAGTGGAAGGGCTACATCGGAATCGTGGTGGAAGAAGGTGACCAGAAGGTCAAGGTTGAGATCCATTCGAAGGCCAAGGTGGTGGACGTGGATAGATTGTATGTGACACTGGCTGGTACTCGACAGGGTGTCATCCAGGAACGCCCACGGTACTCGAGTACACCAATGAATGGTGCTACACCAATGCCATCGCAGACTCCACTGCATGGTGCAATGACGCCAATGGCGACGCCTATGCATCGTGGCATGGGTACTCCACAATCACGTGGCGAAGCGTGGAATGTTGCAAATGACGACGCGTTGCTGGAGACGCAAATGAATCAGGAGAAAGATATTACGCATGCAACTACATTTGGTGCGCCGCTCGATCCGGTTGCACCATCCGGTGACATGGGTGGCAATCGCTCAACGTATGGTAACAGTCTTGCGTCGTCATTAGCACCGCGATCGCCAGCGAAGGATCCAATCACACCGGCTGCAAATCCAACAACCCCTGGACTGCATCCTACTACCCCTGGGTTGCAGCCCCGTACCCCAGCGTATATGATTCCACACAACCCAGCGACACCGGGCCTCAACCCCACGACCCCAGGCTTGAACCCCACGACCCCAGCGCATTTGCCTGCCGCTACACCAGGAATGCACCTCGACCACGGCCACAACGATCCCATGACGCCTGGGTTTAATCCAACGACGCCGGGCATGCCAGCCATGACACCGGGCCTCAACCCAATGACACCTGGTATCAATACGCCTGGTTATCATAATCCGATGACTCCTGGATTCAACGTCGCTACTCCTGGTCTTGGACGCATGCATTCTGCGACTACTCCGGCCGCGACGCCGGGAATGATCCCGGGTGGATCTGGTGTCCCAATGACACCAGCAAACCACCCAGATCAAGATGATTCCCATGGCGCTGGCGCCAATGGCGAAGTGACTTGGAGAATGAGGGGTGTCGAAGTGGAAGTGGTGGCGGGCGAGCACCGCGACCGTGTGGGTGTGATCAGCAGCGTGAACGGTGACTCGTGCACTTTGGATTGCGACGGTCAGTTTATCGTTGTATCCTTTGATGACGTTCAGCCCACGGTTCCGGAGAAGCAGGACACAGTTACCATCCTTTCTGGTGATGAAGCAGGCCAAACGGGCTCGTTGATCGGTGTTGACGGATCTGATGGTATTGTGAAGGTAGATGGTGGCTCCGAGATCAAGATTTACGCGTTGGCCTCGCTGGTAAAGGTTGCGCAATGAGCAAACGTCCACGGCATGGCCAGCAAGATCAAGTCAGAAGAAATTAACAGAAAGCATCAACAAACACTACATGGACTGACCAAGCTGTGCATGTGCGTAATGAATACACATCAAGTGATGACTTCATGCTTTTCCTTGGGGATTCGGCGGGAATTCAGATGTATTTGACCAGAGAACCGCAGAATCACACACACCCTATTATCTGGTGTGGTGGAGCATTTCATGGTTCTATGAGAAGGTGGAAAAGTTCCGCGTTTAGAATGGCACACGCCCTTTCATGACTTTTGCAAGGTTAAACTTCACCCCAATCTGACTCGTGTAAGCATGTTGCCTGACTAATCTGTTGCCTTCGAAATGGATTGGTGATGCGTGAGCTGATATATCCTTTAGCGTCTCAGTCCGCCTCTGCCTCCGCATCTCGGGTTCCAGGCTCATCGACTCGCAGCAAGCGCAAAGACAACAAGGCGAGCTCTTCTTCTAGGCGACCAAGTGCAGATCCAGTGAGCGTGCTGGTTCGGACTGGCAATAATGTTATCTACGATCAACCGGAGTTGCTGCAACGCCAACTTGCGGCGCACGATGCATGTATTGGGCTCGCGGAGCGTGCAACGTTCATTCTCAACTCCCAGGCAACGGCAGATACGTTGGATTTACGACCATTCGCGACCGATCTAGACGACGTCTTGCTCAACGAGCTCGCTAAGCAGCTGCGCGCCAACCTGAAGTTCAAGGCAAAACAAAGTCTAGGTGAGGGCAGCCACCTGAAAGCAGAGGGAACGAATTTCTCATCAGTTGTACTCTCATCCTGCGAGCGGATAACCCCTGTAAGTCAGCCGCATGTGCTAAACGATATTACAGTGCCAGTCGCTTACCCTGACACCAACTATAATTCGTTGATGCACTTAGGTGGGCATGCGCTCGTTCATCCACGTCATGGGGTCTGTCGTGACCCGTCTGGACTATTCGGGTTCCAAAGTGTCTCCGGAAGTTCTCAAGGTGATGGCGACGGCCATTGACCGTCTAGACACGATAGACTTCTCGGCGTGCCCCACTTTGACCACCGACAGCATCCGCAGCTTTATTTCCTGCTGCAATCGATCACTCACATCCCTCAATATCTCGCGTTGTCAATCACTCAATGACGATGCGGTGGGATGGATCGCTGGCACACTGGGCCCACAGGGCTCCCTCACACAGTGCACTCGTCTACTGTCCATTGATTTATCCCACACGCCAGGCATCGGCGACCGTGGACTGGGGCATCTCGCCGTTGGGTGCCGTGCGCTACAATTCATCAACTTTGAAGGAATGGAACGCATCACGGCTGCTGGTATCCGTCAAGTTGCCCAGGGCTGCAGAAACCTGCGGGTGCTCAGCCTTCGTAAGTGCATGCAGCTCACCGACCCGACGTTGATGCACCTTGGCCGCCACAGTGTTAATCTGCGCAGCATCAACCTCAGTGGGTGCTATCAATTCACCTCCGAAGGGTTACACGCTCTCGTGAAAGGCACGCCGCACTTACAGTCCCTGAACCTCGAAGGCTGTCGGTACATGCGAGAGGATATCTTGGCCATCGTGGCCACGACCTGTGTCTCCCTTTGTGTGTTGAACGTGGACGGATGCCAGGAGATTACTGACAATGGCCTTGCCACCTTAGCGGAGCACCTACCGTTTGTGACTCTTGCGCAGCGGTATCGCGGGCTGGCACCGGCACCAGACAGCACGCAGATCAAGTTTTCCATCCAGCTTCGAACGATCCAGCACTCGGCGGCGATCCGCATTCAGTCCGTGGTTCGCGGTGTCCGCGGGCGAGCTGTGGCATCGGCGTGGCGACGCGAGATGGTCGAGCTACCGGCTATGCGACGCATTTGTCGGCAGTACCGCAACTATCGCTTACGACACGAAATCGCTCATCGCGTGGAGCGAACAAGTCTTCAGCGCCGCAGTGCGATCCAGATCCAGAGTCGTTGTCGTGGTATGCTGTGTCGAATGACGTTGATGCATGATGCACGAGAACGACAGCGGCTCTCTGCGTGGGGGGTGAGTGCTGTAATTGTTCAGGCCGCGTACCGAGGGCACTGGACGAGGAAGAATCGATCGGTTGTGTTCAAGACCCTGCAGCGATACCGACGTGAGCGTGCCCTACTCGAGCGTGAATCGGCGGTTGTTCTATTGCAACGCGCGTTTCGCGCAAGGTTCAATCGCTCGCGATTGGATGACATCATGGCCATCCAGCGGCAACGACGGCGTGAACGGCATGAAGCCGCGGTTGTTTTGCAGCGCCTCTTTCGATCAAGAGCGGCGCGGAGAGGATACCAGCAATTGAAAGACGCGATCAAGCAGCAGCAAGAACAGATGCGTGAGATGGTACGATACGCGACTCGATTGCAGAGTCAATGGCGCGGCCTCTGTGGCCGACGAGCCGCTGTTCGCGCTCAAGCAGAGTGGCAACAGCGAGAACAGCGTCGTCAGCATGCCGCGAGTCGTATCAATGCCGGTGTACGTGGGTATTTTGCACGGAAGATGGCGCACAGTCTACGCATGGCCCGGCAGACACAGCGTCATTCTGCATGGGTGATTCAACGCGCGTGGCGCCACTACAAGGATGCCTCCGTGGCGGAGCGACTGAAATTTGACCGCATGCTCAGTTCACTGCGTCAACAAGCCAAAGAGGAAAGCCTTGCCGCCAAGCAGCAACAGGAGACGTGGTTGCGCAACGCCAAGGAGCAGTTCAATCGGGATTCAGCGTCCGAGCCTGAAAGCGACGATGACTGGCATGACGTTGTGGATGATGCCGGGTTCCCGTTCTGGTTCTCTCCGTCGCGAGACGAGCGTCAGTACGTGCGCCCGAACGAGTACGCTCGTGAAAAGTGCGTACTGGGTACTCCGTGTCGTGTGTTTTGGCCATTGGAAGAGAAATGGTTTACTGGACGAATTACGCGATTCCATCGGGGCAAGCGCAAACATCGCGTTGATTACGACGATGGAGAGCATGAGTGGGTCAAGTTGGGCTTGGTGACTTCTGGTAGTGAGGGTCATGATGGTCACGCCGCCGTTCGTCGCGATCCGCTCGATGGTGATCGAGTGCAGCTCTTCAATGGGTACTCGTGGTGCATGGCGCACACGCTTGAACCGTCCATGCGGGCACTAAAGGCGGCTGTCTTTCTCACACAACGTGTGCAGTATTACGACCAGCGGAGCAGAAGTTGGCGATTCGGAACGATTCTTGCCTACAGTGAACCAGCTGATTCGTTTCTGGTGGCTTTCGATCATGGTGAGAGCACAAGTGAGGAATGGGTAGCGCTATTTCAACAGGAACAGGCCGTGCAGATGCAGGATGCAGCCTCTCGGCAATGGGTTTCGATGAGCAGCTATGTATTTGGCGTGGGACAGGGCCGTCCAGTTGGTATACTAAAGGCATCCGAGATGTCGAGGTATTACGGGATCGAGGATTATCTGTGCTACGTGGAGAATGCTGGTGGAGATGATGAGTTACCGTATGAACACAGCACGGAACTGCATCTAGAAGGTGGTGATCCAGGTGCTGAAGTCGCTGCTGAACAGCAAACTGGAGATCTCGATAGTGGAGAGGACGCCGATGCGGATAGTGATGGAGAGAGCGACGAGGACCAGGATGAAGAGCAAGATGAAGAGGACGATGCCACAAGTGAAAGCCAAGACGGTGGTGACGGTCAAGACGGGGAAGCTGCCGTGGATAGCAGTGATACGCAGAGCCGAGGTGAGGGTGATGACGACGATGATGACGAAAATAAGGAGGCTGGTGCGACTTGAGTAATACTCCCGTACCGATTTACTTAATTGGGATCCTAGAAATATTGCGATTGGTCCCTTCTCTCGATCCGAAATATTACAAATTGCCGGGAAAGAGCATGAATTTCCGGAACCGACTGCTTCATCTCGTTTCAGCCAATCAGGTGACCCCAAAGTGAAGGATGAATCAATCCCCTTCAGTTTCTCAGAAACGGGGAGGCGGGAACACGATTGAGATTGAGAGTGATCGCGCGCGGCATCATGAAGCTCTTCCAGCTGACGATCCCCAATGAGAAGCACGGCGAAGTGAGTGCCGCATAAGTCTTCGGTCGTTGCGCTTTTGCCCGTGCGTGGTTGGTTTGTGGCTCATGGCTTGCTGTTGTCTTTGTGCCGCGTCGACAGATTGTGTCGATGCTACAGGACGCGTGGAAGCTAGACAACGTCACCAGCGTGGAGGCGCGCACCTCGTCGATCGTGACATTCCGTGTGGAAGATGACCAAATGCAGGCCATCCTAAACAAGCTGCAGCGCATGGGCGTCGGGGTGCAGTTCGGGTTTTGCGACGTCATGTCGCTCACACCGGGAACGACCCTGAGCCAGAAGCAGCCCACAAAGAAGAAGCGTCGTGTGGGCCGTATCCTGGAGCGCTCCACAGAGATCGGCACGGCCGTCCCCGTGGCCGAGATGTATGCGCATATCGAGGCCAATGCTACGCTCTCTCGTGACTCGGTCGTCATGCTGCTCATTTCCTCGTACGTAATAGGAAGCTCAACCCGACCTGGTCTGCTATGAACCTTCACGGTTGGGTCGTGGTCATTGCTGGATGCAGTGTAGAGAGATCCCTGGGGGTGCTGACTGCACCTCGTTGCATCGCCACGTTTGTTGTGTTGTGTGGATGGTATGCATGGCAGCGCGACGGCGGGGATTGGACTGGCCGCGGATGCGAGCGTCTACGTTGTTGCATCCATGCTGATCTCACCTTTAATGGTACGTAGCAATCCACTGAACGGATGCCAAAGAGCGATCGCGTGGATGCATCACTGAATAAATGGAAATGGGTGTTGAATTGGTTCAGGGCCCGATCGTCGGATGTGCCTTCGGATTCGCGATTCGAGATCGAACGCTCTTCATCAACGGCTTTTTGAACGAATTGTTTGCGCTGGTATGGAGGTATTTTGCCGTCTTACTCGTAGCCAGTGATACACTTGTGTGCCGTCGTTTCTAGCTAACAAATACGTGTGGACGTATTATCGGTGTGCTTGGGTCTCACAGACAATCACACTCTTGCTTGGCATGATGATCGGTGCCTTGCTCAGTCCGTACGCCGCGGCTCTCAACTGGCCAACCAGTGAGATGCGCTCGCGAGGACAAGCTATTCAATTGTTGTTTGGCGCAGTCGTGGCCGCACTGTCGGGCACTGGTGTCGCGCTGGCGGAATCCAACGCCAATATCTCGTCTGTCGTGGGCACCGCCATTGCCGCAGCGCTTTTGCCACCAACGGTCAACTGTGGAATCTGCTTCTCCTACGTCATTCTGGGTCAATATTTCGTCGTACGTGGCCACTATTATGATTGGTTCTGCGCACTTTGTAGATTTGGTAGAGCACTAACTTGTTCTTGATGTGATCCGTATCTGTCGCAGTCGGACGACGTGATTGGAGAGGAGCAGAAACTGATCTTTTATGAGATCGCTGTCGGTAGCGCCCTGCTTGTGTGGATCAACATCATATTTATCTACTTTAGCGCCGTCTTGGTATTCAAGATCAAGCAGGTGGACAAGTTCCAGCTCATTCGTCGCGTTGACGAAGGCTCGTGGGAGAACTTACCACGCGTCGAACGATCACCTACACACCGTCCCATGCGTTATCACAGTGACGATTCGTTTGGCGATCGCCCCGATAGTACAACAAGTTTGTCCAGTTTGTCCAGTGTGAATAGCAGTCATGGACTATTGGGTGATTCGCGAGGATCATCCCATCGTCAGGAAAATAGACTGACTGAGCAACCACTGTCACCACTGCGACGGCGTTCCCGAAGTCCAAACTTCCCGGTGGACGGAAACGAAGAAACCAAGCAAGATCGAGGACCAATCGTTTCCATGTGAGCTACATGAAATGATGGGGAAACAGGTTGCGTTGTGGGCTGATAGGGGACAGTGTCGAGTGGTTCAGTTCATCTGTTATGGCGTGGAAAAGGAAATATCTGTATGAATGTGGCAGTGACAGATGTCTTGTACTTGCTCTATTGTCGAGATATGCTCAACGATTTGTACCCAAAGGAATTACTTTTGCATACTCAGTACTATTCTTCTATGATAACTGATCCCTGGCGAACACGCCGATGCCGTGTACGCTTTTGTACTGCAAGCCGGTGCATCGCTGCTATGTCGCGATTGCGGTCCTTCAACGCCGAATTAGACGTCTTGGGTCGAACAAGAGCTGGTTTCCCTATCAACGGGTCGCGAACGGGTGCCAGTGTGGTTCCGGGTGCCTCGTTCTTTGGTTCCTTTGCAAGCCATGAAGACGTGTCGATTTCTCCGTGTGGCGGCGTCATCGCTGTCACCCTAACAGTCGGATGGGTAATGCCAGCATCCCGCGGTACGTCCAACGGTATTGCGTCACTTTGTTTGTTTGACATTGCCGCTCTTCGCCTACATGAATACGAGTTACACCATACAAATGCTGTGAGTATTTTCTGAGCATTTTGAGAATCCTTTCATTTTGATGACGTACAGCTGCGATTCTGAAAATCGCTTGTACAGCATTTGCGAGCGCGATTTTTTTAGCGTGGGGTGTGGAGATGACTCGGGCAACTTGACTGGTTCGGGTTTTGCCGCAGCAGCGATGTCTTTCCATGAAGGCTGACGCGCGAGTTCGTCGGTCTCCATGTTGTCCCCCGATGGGTCGGATTCCGAGCCGGGGGATTCATCTTCTTCTTGATCGCAATCTTGCACGTTGTCGGGGAGCGTGTCTTCAATCTCCTTGAGCAGGTCCTCGGTATTTACCAAGGAAGACAACAGCGCCGTAAAGTCAAAGGCATCCGTTGCTTCCACGGAGCCGTTGAGGACATCAACAGCAGGCGGGCGCTGTCGGGGAGATGAATGGGGTGACACCAATGTCACTCCCGTGTGAAGCTTTCCGCTAGAAAATTCGGTGGATGGTAACGCGGCTGCATGCTGGGGCCGGGACAGTGGAGCCAAACGAACTTTTTGCTGCAGGCCGGTCTCGCGACTTCGAGGAGACAACAGTATTTTCGTATCTGCGTTCGTGAACGCTTCCGATGCTTGATTCGTTGGGTTTGTCGTTCCAGTTCTGGTTCCAGCGCGATTGCTACAGCTACCATTGGGGCTTCCTGGAACAGCTTGAAGGTGGGGCGTCAAAGATATGAGAGGCGTTACCTCTGCCGAGATCGCTGATACGGTGCCACTTGGTTCGGATACACGCCTTCCTGGGCTAAGCGCTGCGGAGGGGAGGGGGGATACTGGCAGTGGCCGATCCAGATTGAGTAAATGCGCGAATGGGATCAAGGACAGACAGAACTGGACACCGGCCTGGCGTAGATCCGACGGCATGAAATGCGTAATGGCATTCTCCAGCGACGTGGAACACGGCGGCAGTGGTGCTGCTCGTGAGGATCGTTGGTTCAGCCCGACTCCAAAGAAGGAGGCTTCTAGTGTGTAGCTGTGCAGCACTCGTGCATCCGCCCAGCCTACCACGCGTCCAGTGCCCCGTTTGGACTTGGACACGGAGAAGGAGCAGTCAGAGAAGCTGAAAAAGCCACCGGCGCTAGCGTTTGAGGTTTGACAGAGCACGTGCGGGAATAAGCGCACACGTGCAGCCTCTGCTCGCGCGTTTCGGAGGCTGCTGGAGGTCGTGGCAGCACTGCCGACTGCGCTGTTATCCCCCGTATCTGCGCTGCCGGTGGGTGACTTCGCATCCTTGCTATCCGTGTCGTCGTAGGGGCGACAGCCGTAGAGGAAAACATTCCGCCGTCGGGAATGGCCGTGGATGTCACAGTAGAGACTGACCCGACGCGTTTGCTGTGTGGATATCAGCAGGTTTTTGGTGGCGAAGACGGTCGGGTGCAGCTTTGGCGACGGCTCCTGGTACCGACGATTGAGGTCCGTGCCCGCGAGCGAGCAGCGATAGTTGCCGTGGATCACGCCGTCCGGGTTGAGCATGGGCACGACCTTAAACACAAAGCGATGCCGCAGGTAGCGTGCCTCTAGCGTGGGGCCTGTGAGGAAATCTAGGATGCCGTGCATGATGAAGCTGCTATTGCTTTCACCTGGATGCACTCGCGCTGTGAGCAGGATGGCCGTGCGGGTCTCATCGTCATGTGAAAAATCAGTAATGGTGAGGACATCACACGTATTGCCCGCGATGGTGGTGCAAAGCGCTCGTCGTCGGAAGAAGCGGTTGCGCTCTGGGTCTTTCTGCATGGAGGTCAGAAGGCGCTTCACCCGCGAGTAGGAATACGGGTAGCAGTGTGCAAAGTAGTATCGCAGAACCTTGGGTAGCTCCCCTGCTCCTGCGTGCACGGTATCTGTCATTTGATCGGGAGTTGCCGGACCAGTGGTGGGGACAGTAGAGTTCGATGTAGTATTGCTATCGCTACTGGATTTGGTCAGCGGCGTTACGATCGGCCATGTGAACTCGTACACAAACGAGAGCGTGTAGAACTTTTCCATCTTGCCCGATTTATGATTGCGGTAGGTGGAGGCGTTTTGAAAGTAGCAAACATTGGTACCGGCGTGATGCCAGCCGCGATACCCGTCAATGTAGACGGCCGGAAGCATGCCCTCGTTGTACAAGCTGTCCTTCTTGAGCATGTTGCGGATATTGAATCGCACGCGAAGCACGTTGGCATGCGATGCCGCGGTGGTGGTGGTGCGTCGGAAGCAAGCCGATGGGACATCGACGCGGAAAAAGTACCATTGGATGTGACCATTTGTGCTAATATCCTTGTCACACATGAGGTCGTACTCCTGATCCACGTTGACAAAGAATGGGAAGGGAGGTGACGATGCGGACGCGAACGAGCCGCTGCTATTACCTCCTCCTCCTCCTCCTTCACTTCGACCAGCCGCAAGCAGTTCATCTGTTGACGCGTATTGGCGTCCCACGACACGGTGCGCACACTCGAGGTTGCCACTTTCGAAGAAGGCATCGAACCGCAAATCATCCCCCTCGTCATCGTCATTGCCACCATCATCGCAAGTGGCGTTGGATTCATCTCGTGGATTTGTCTCGACACCAGCACCACGTTTGTTAGTCTTGCTATTCGTTGGCGCGTTGGTGACGGCGCTTTTGATGCGCTTGTAAACCAGGCGTCGCTCGGCGCCAAAGCTGCTTCGCCTCGCTTGGTGCATTTCGTTTTGCGTCATGTATTCCTTCAGCATCCAGCAAATCTTGCGACGATCATGCACGATATCCGACGCAGGCGGTGCAGCCGATCGTGTGGCCAATGCGGTGGAAGCCCATGCGGAGGCTAAAGGCGCTGAGATCGCGCTGGCGTCCGTCGGTTCCTCCTCCTCCAGCGCCAAATCTGGTAGTGAATATGAAAAACCAGTTCGTGTGGGGACATTGAACTGTTCCCACTCATCCTCAGGAGGCAGCGAGATCAATGGCAGAGGTGGTGGGGTACTGCTCACGGGGCGGCGAGTCCAGCGCCGAACGAGTGCCTCCTTTGCCGCTGTGACCTGCACCGTCGTGTTGACCACGTCATACATAGACGGCGCGCGAAAATTGTTGCCGTTGTTGCTACTGTTGCATGTTGACGGTCTTGCTACGCTGCTCGGCATCGCAGGGAGTGATGCGGAATGAAGATCAAGTTACCCGAGTTCGATAGAAGTCCGCATGGACTTCTCTCATGCTCGATCGCTCCATCGCATACGACGGCAATCTACTGCTGGTATTTTGAGGACCGGTCGCTAGCGACCAAATCTGCTAACAACCAACCCATGAAGACTCGTAGTACTCGCTAAATCTGTATTTATCCAGGCGTTGGATATGATGTATGTGCACTTCCTGGGTTGTACCGACAGATGCCACTTGGTCCAGCCTGTGTGTTTACTTGCCCCCACACAATTTAAGGCAGTAAAGCACCAACCGCAGGACACCGTCGTCTAATACCTCCTACGCCGTCGCGAAAAGTACGACGGCCATCTGACCAATGTAGAAGTAGAGAAATTTCGATTGCTCGTGGGTCACGTAGCACGCCACATTGCGCCCCACGCAGCAGTGCCATAGCATGCCATGGTACTTTTGCTCAAAGAACGTCTTGATCTTGCGCGCGATCTGCTGTTCGTCTGTCTCCGAGTCGATCGCGTGCTGCGCGACGAGGATCACCTCGTCCTGCAGGTCCTGGTCCATCGAGGAGGTCTTGACCACGGGCTTGATCGAAAACACCATGGCGCATGCAACAGACTACCTCACCCCACGACTCCACTCGTTCACGCAGATGGCTGGTACGTGGACGCAGACGCGCTACGATATTGGGTCGATCTTCACAGATGACCGTACGTGATGAGAGCTTCTTTTGTCTCCACAGGTCGCTTGTGCACTACCGAAAATCCTTTAGCGTCTTGTCACAACAGAACATTGCGTGTGACCTTTCAAGATCCAATTGCGTGAGCTCCAAACACTAAGCACAAAACAGACACTTACTGATTGATAGATCCGCTTCACGTGAAGGTCTCACTCCGACCAAAACAAAACCAACGCAAAACTACGCTACACCTCACCAACAGGATGGAGTCAGGCAGGTATTCTGTTTCTTCCACGGCATCCACGCATGACCTCATGCCGATCGAGGCGGCCCAGGCAAAAGAACACGAGGCCGACCAACTGATCGCGTCACGAGAGCTGAGCGCGGCGCTGCAGGCACTGCACAAGGCCATCTTCTTCCGACCCGACCATGCGCCTCTGCTGGCCAAGCTGGCTGCGGTCTACTGTGAGCTCTGCGATGTCAAATCCGCCATGGCCACGTATCGCAAGCTGCTGTCCGTGGATGCCCACCCCAGCCAGCGCATCAAGGACCAGTTCGCGGGGTTGCTTGACCTGCATGGCTACTCGTTGCTTGTCCTTGGAGAGTCACCGGCGATCGCGATGGTGTACATAACCGAAGCCATTGAGCTGAATGCGCTGAACGAAAGCTTTTGGTTGCATCGCGCATTAGCTCATATCCACGCGCATGACCTGGACAAGGCGCTCAAGGACGTGGACCACTGTGTCAACCTCAACGGCCGTGAGGTGGAGTACTTTGTGCTTCGCGCCAAGCTGCATTGGAAGCTGCACATGCACGAAAAGGCCACAAGTGACATCCACCGCGCGGCCAAGCTCATGCCCGACCACCCCGAGGTCGTGGAGCATGAGCAGCGCCTGCTCACCGAGTCACAGGCCCATTACGCGCAGGCCTGCAAGCTCATCATGGCGCGCCAGTTCGCCGAGGCCATCACGTTCCTCAACAATGCCGCCGAGATCGCGCCCGAGGGCACCAAAGTCTACCTGCTGCGCGCCGCGGCCTACCGCGAGCTGGGGGAGTTTTCTACGGCGCTTCGTGATGTCGACACGGCCATGCACTGCCATCGCCACAAACTGGACGTGACCATGAAGAAACGAAGCCATCAGGCTGGACTGGAACGCGCGAGTTCCATTGCCGGACAGCCAGCAGCTGTGTCCGCCGACCAGACGCGAGAGTACGGTGAGATTGCCACGCAGCGCACGCTCATCCTGAACGACATGGCGCTTAAATTGCTTCACGAAAAGTTCTTCCAGCTCGCACTGAATACCATGAACCAGGTGATTCGTGGGGACATAGCCGTCCGAGAGCGGTCCCGAGAGGGGTTTGCCAACCCACAGTACTACGTCAACCGTGGAGATGCGTACCGTGGGCTAGGCAATTTCCAGGCGGTACGTAAGAGGAGGAGGAGACAAGGCACCATCACCACGCTCACTCTTATTTATTTTTTGTATGACGTGGCGTGGGGTTGGTCTTGTTCTAGGCGCTTGCGGATTACCACCACGCACTGAGCATGAATCCCGAGGCACAAGAGATTCAGTCACGGGTGGCGCTGGTGCACTACCAGTTTGGTATTGATTTGTTCAATCAGGGCCTCTTTGACAAGGCCGAGCTGGCGTTCGAGAAGGCGATCGCACACGATGAGCAGGTTGCCATGTACCACGTACGCAAGGGAGACGCCGCACGCTACCAGGAGAAACACCACGTGGCCAGCGTGGACTATCAGAATGCTGTGCGTTTAAACCCGGCCGATGCCGATACGCGCAATAAGTTATTGCAATATGCCGTTCGTTCTTCCACAGGGGCAACACCGATAACAGCGACAGCGACAGCGACAGCGACAACAAGCAGGACAACGCAACCTATGCCCAGTATTATCCAGTCATCACCACAGGCTAGCCCGAAACAATTACCACGGGGACTGGCAGATGCGCGTCAGTCGTATCAGCAGAAGAACAAAATTGTGCAGGATCTCTTGCGGAATCGCTCGACGATGCAGGCTCCACCACGGAAGGAGTCGCGATGACGATACCACACAATTGTTGAATTGTGAAGTGGGTGCTTAAATATCCTTGTAGATGAGATCATACTGTGGGATGCGCGATTTCTCGATGGGGCATGTCACGATGGATTTGCCGCGCTTGGCGCCACGGTAGATCACCTAGAGAACCAACCCACCCATCCCACGTTATGTCAGTTGACTGCAGCAGTGACACTGGAAAAGAGACCCGCCAAAGCCTCGTGCCCAGTCGTTCCTGTGCGTACCTCAACGAGGTCGATCAAGTCTTGTCGAATACGGAAGGCTCCGATGAACTTGGTGTGGTCAGGTGTCCTATGTGGAATATCAACAAACGTTTCGATGGCACCGATTCGATACTCAGCAGGTTGGCTCCAGTAGAGATTACCGCATTGAGCTTGATGGTGTATGGCGACCTCGTCTTACCCATAGTCCACTTTGATGTGGAGGGTGTTGAAAAAAAAGATGGTCGCTGGAATCAGCGTAATATCGAAATACTGGGCGTAGATCGGGACTTGCTCAGCTTCGACCACGCATATCCGCGCCATTTTGGACAGCTCGCGCTCCGTTTTGGCCAGCTGCAGCGGTGTTGACGACAGATAGACCAAACACACACACACCAACAACAATACACCTCATGTCACTACTCACAGTCCCCGTCGCAATGGCTGCCAACTACAGTACGCCAAAGGAGCAGCCACGTACGATGTCGTCTTGCTGCATGCAGACAATATCTGTGGCACGTCCAAAGCGCAGGACTAGCACCTTGTCCTTGGTGTCGCGGATCGCCGCATCGATCTCCGCTTTGGTCGCGAGCGCCTCGAGCAGCACGAGCGAGGCCATAGCTCCCTACGCGAGTGAGCACCTGTCTGATTGGGCGTGTTTCCTACTTTGTTGTTGGATTTTTGGCCGTTTTACATTTATAAAATTCCGGAATGAGTTCACGCGGTATTAATTCTCGCAAGTAGGTAAATAGTAAAAGAGGTTACTTATGCGAAACCGAAAATCCCCGTTCTCGCCATTCTTTTTACGCGTCTTTTGGTGATGCGCTATTGTGAAGTACTACTTAGCGAATGGGACGGAGGCCGGTGTCAATCAATGGTGGCGAAGATGGCGTGCCGTGGCCAAGAGCGCCTGCTCTGTGCGGCGGCGCTGCCTCTCCTCGCTGTGGTGCCTCTCCGTGTAGTACTTCTCCCGCGCGCGAATGTCCTCCGTCATGGGCAGGTCCAACACCGCCACGCTGAGGTTGTAGCGCGTGCGTGGCGCCACGCCGTGGATGCCAATGTGCAGCGAGATGGAGCGATTGCGCAGGTCTGTCTTGCGCGGGAAACCGTCCAAGTACGTGAACAGCTTGACAAACTCGTCGCCGCGTTGCTGTGCGATCCATGATGAATGCCCAATGCGCGGGTATTTCTCACGACTCGAGAGGTAGAGGCTGGCGTCTCCATCGCCGTCGCCCTCATCGCCGTCACCGCCACCAGTGCAGGCCAGGCGGATGTCGATACGGTGCTCGTGCTCGTGGCGCATGATGCAGAGATGGTAGAAATGATAGTCGTCGCGCTCCACCCGCCCACTCATGGTCGTATTGGGGCGCACACGCTCGCCCATCTCGAGGCTGCGCCGCTCGATGGCGCCATCGGAGGCCAGCTGGATCTCGTCAAACTGACAGTCTACCGAGTCGGTCGTGAACTCACCCAGATCGATGGTTGCGAGGGCATCCTGCTCACCATCGCTGGTGTCATCCTCGTCATGGTGGCTGCGGGCGTGTACGCGTTGCGATAGCGACGGCGCGAGTACCGGTGGTGTTGGTGGCGGTCTGCTGGTGGTCGCGGCGGCGGCGGTGGAGCAGCTGCATCCAATGACGCTGAGTGCAGCGACGACCCACAAGACGGGCAATGCGTAGGATAGTACTAGCCGCCGCGAATGGCCACGGTAATGCATCGCGCTCAGGTGGGTGTCTTCCTGGCAATACAGGTACGCTCTCTCTCTCTCTCTTCTTGCCTTCTCTCAATGGAATGCGACCGTTCACGCTACGTAGCTTCCAGCTTGCCCAGAGTAACCGGCTTATTGGCTATAACGCGCGGACACTGTACCGCTAACGGCATGCAGGAGAAACTGACGGAGCATACATTATGTCGCCATGTATTTATGTGTATCCGATAGGATGAAGAAGCCCATCCCGTCTCGGTTCGCTTTTGTATACGCTTTCAAGACGCGCCTCATGGCGGATCCACTACCTGAACATCGACATGCCGGCGGCGCTCAAGTATGGCTGGCCGCGTCCAGCTCACCGCACCCGTAGCCAAATTGGCGAAGTAGAAGCGTTCGCTCTCGCAGTCCCAGACCTGGCGGTACACGCTTGTCAGGCGGTGATCCAGCTCACGACGCGCGTGACGGGCGCGGAAGAGTCCCTGCAGCATGGCAGCGGCCGAGTCGTGCGTCCATTCCTTCCGTCGTGGCACGTGATGAAGATCGGAGCGGGTCACCTGCTGTTGCGCCAGTTCTTCTCGTGCGCGTGGTGAGAAGACATCGGCGTGCGCGTGCCGCAAGAGGATGGGTTTCTCCCATGACACTTGCTTGGTGCGCGTGTTGTGGTAGTAATAAAGCCCCCTCTCGGGGTCCAAGATGCGTTCATACACGCCACGGCAGAGCTGCAGGAGCTGCGTAAACCCACGGCGCCGACGGAACGCGCGCTGCATCATCCGCGCGGCACTCTCCTCGTCCAGGTCCAATGGCTTTCGTTTGCATACACCTCTCTCTCTTAGGTCATCATTGACCGAGCTATCGCTGCGTGCCAGGCGAGAACGAGTCCGAGGCGTGAGCAGGTCCTCGTCGTTCACCCACCGAGGTTTCTCCCATTTCGCCTGCTTCGTCTGGGTGTTGTGGTAATAAAAGCGAGCACTCGTGGGGTCCCAGATCTTCTCATACACGGAGGAGATGTGTCGTCGAAGTTGGCGGCGTGCGGCGTGCGTACGTGCCATACCCTGGATGCTTTGCGCCGCCAGTGCACGTCTGTCATCCTCCAAGAGTGCGTCGTATCGCTGCTTGGCTCGTGCAGCGCGTGTCGATGGTTGCGTATCGGTGGGAGGAGGAGGATCACGCTCCTGGTTGCCCCTTTCTCGTGGATCCAGTCCCTTTGGCGCTACCCATTGCGTGGACTGCGTGCGTGTGTTGTAATAGTACGTCTCCCCCGTCTGTGGATCCTGGAAACTTTGATACACGGCGCGCAGGAGCTCCTTCATCTGCTTGCGGGCCCTGCGGATGCGCCACATACTCTGGATGCGAAGCAGTGCCTCCTCTTTACTGAGTGGCTTCTTGGCCAGCTCTCGACGCACTTGCTCCACGAGGTCGCGCAGTGTGGAGCTGATGGCGGTCATGGATTCTCGCACACGAGCAAAATCGATGGCACCCGCTGCTGTTCGATAGGGCAACAGAGGAGAAGAAACGACGGGCTTGACTGACAGGGACGATGAGGAGGAAGGCGATGGTGTCGATGTGTCTGGCCCGCTCTTTGCGATAGATGGCGTGGCTGGTTGTGCGTGAAGAAAGCTTTGTGTTTGCTGCAGAAGAATCTGTAGTTCCTGTGCATCCTGCTCCAGCTTCAGCCTGTGATCGCAGACGATCAAGATCAACATCAAAACAAAAACAAAAAAGCATGAGAAAATGATAGAGATGCAGCAACAACGATCCCCCCACGCCCCTCGTGCATCTGCTTCTTGAAGGGGGGCTTCAGGACTCACTGCGAAAGATGGGCAAGCCAGCTCTCATCGTGATTGACATGATCTATGTGGGTGTGCGTCATCCATATACATGTGCCACTCGGCGTCAGCGCAGTTCATCGATATGGGATTGCCATCTCAACGAACTACGACTTGCCTTCAACGGCGGTCCAATCGTGGGGGATGCGGTAGGACGGGTGCTGTGCCTCGAAACACTCGTCACAGTAAAAGCCCAGCTGACGAGGATCAAACCTGACGCCGTGCCATTCATAGACGGCCGGCGTTAGTTTCCCCTCCCCGAAACAAGCCAATGTCATGATTCCGCTCTAGTTGATGATGTACGTGTTACATACTTGACGCATTGATGACACAGCTTGGTCGCGAGTGCCTTGGAGCACCGCACCTGGAAGCTGCAAGTGCGCTGCCAAGGCACATCATCCATAAAGCAACAACAACGTCCACAAAGGTTGACAAGAATTGGACTCCACACAGCATGGAGCTACCTACCATCTACCATACCGCTGTTTTCTTCGTGGCTTGTAACTCTCGTACGCGCGCGATCTGCCGCACAGCCGACACGGACGAGTGCGCAGTCGGGTAGCGTTGTCTGATGCGAGCAACTGCCTCGGCCCGCGTTGCCGCGCGAGTCACACCGTCGCGATCAAGCGAGTAGAGGCGGGGGCGGCCCAAGGCATCGGGCCATTCCGGGTAGGCTATAGCGCCGTCGTTGGAATCGGGGGGATCGTTGTTGACTGCGCTGTTGGCCATTTCACGAGATGCGTCAACTTGGCTTGGCTTGGATGCCATGACATGGCATGATTATCTGCTCAGACAATATCACAGCAGTGACATGGACCCATGCATCTCTGCTGTAGACCAATGACGCTAGCAAGGCTCACTCGTATAAATACCACGACCGTTTGTGTCGTTTGCCTCCTTTTGTCGCCACTCTATATTTTTTTTCCACATGACACTGGATGAGTGACACGAAAGCGGGCTGCGGGTACAATACCAAACGCGTGCGAGAGACCACGAGAAACAGATAGAGATCTCTTCTTTGCTTCATGTCATGCGGGTCTTGCTTATCAATGGGTACCCGACGTCGAGCCACAAGGGGGCGGAACGCTTTGCGGTCTTCCGGCAGCAGGTGCTCTCAGTGATGAAGGAACTGGAAAAGCAAGACGTCACGTCGATCGATATCATCGTACGTTGCGGCAAGCCTCTCTCGCTCTTGCACTAGTATTACGCGGTGTGTGATCCCTTGCCCTGACGCGTAGCGCTCACCAATCGCGCAAGTGTGTCTGTACATCGTCTCTGTCCCATGATAGGAAAAGACCCGGCAGCAGCTCGATGAGTTCCTCTTTGAGATGAATTCCGCATTCGCCGAGCCCAAGATGATCACCAACTTTGACCGCCTCGACTTTGTCTTTGTGGCGGGGGACCCCAACTCGTGCCCATGGTCGCCCGCCATGACCAAGCTCGCCCTCCTCACCAAGATGTGCATGATGACGGGCAAATGCCTTTACGGCAGTGGGCTCGGTGCCGCCCTGCTCGCCTACGAGTGTTCCACGGCGGGGGAAACGCTGCGCGTGATCAACAACGACGGCAAAGGAGCCCCGATCAACGATATCCAGGCTGTTCCTGCTCCATGTGCGCCACCATCTCCATCTCGTATGGCTCCCACCTCATCCGTAGCCTCCACGCAACTGCGGAACACACGCCACTGCCGAGACGTGCTGCTGGACACGCGCTCGGGTGATTTCTTCACGTTTGATCGCCGCATGCATGCGTGGGTTCCATTTGGGAACACTGGCATCATACAGCATTCCAGTGACCACGCGCGAGACTATGGCGCGCGCGTGAATACGGCACGCGCGGGCACGAAATCTCACCGAGCCGAGAGCCGCCTGGGCCACGCCCTGGTGGCCGCCAAGCGCGGCGACACCAAGTGCTGCTGTCGCCTGGAGGCCGCCAGCCACGCGCTCTTCCAGGGACTTCCTCACGGGCCGTCGCGCGAGTTCCTGGTCAACTGCAAAAGCGCGTGGGATCTGGATGAAGAGATCAATGCCACGGGGAATAACAAATACCGCGTCCTCGTGGATAGCAGTCGTGGGCCCATGCTCATCGAGTTTGGTAATAGCGTCGGCACGCATTTCACGCTAACCATGGAGCACGCCGAGACGTGTCGTTTGTTGCGCAACTTCGTTTTCGCCAAGTACGACGCGCTCAAGGTGCATGAACACATTGATCGCAGCTACGTCTCCGCCATCACGGGTTCGGCGCGATTGAAAGATCGCCTTCAGCTGGCGCAGACAAAGTCCATCGCCATGGCAGTGCCCTCCACCTCTCGTGGGAACAGCACCGAGACGACTAATGCTTCCTCTCTCCTTCGCTCCCATGCGATTGGTACGCAACCACCACACGCGGCGACAACAACGATCACGAGTGGGAAGACCTCCCCCAAGCGCTGCCGACCTGTGTCCGCTGGTCCCTACCGAACGGCATCGAAGGTGACGGGGCCCATCCGAACAATTAAGACCTCGCGGTCGGTGTATCCGTCATCCTCATGGCATCCTCCACAACTGGAAGAGGTAATGGACCCACGACATGAAGACGAGTCCACTCAATACCAGTCGCGGCCTGTATCCACCGTACGTTTGCAAGGAGCAACGATTGCTTTCACAGTAGGAGACGTTGACAGCAGCAATAAGAGCAGCAGCAACAGCAGCAATAACAACAACGACGAGGATGACCAGCAGCCGCTCCAAAGGCGATCAAGTTCGAGCAAGCGCAATAGTGTCAGTAGTGGCAACGGCAGCAACAACAACTGTAAGGACCGTGTGCTTTCTAGATCGCGACCAGCAACTGCCTGTACCACCACACGATGCGAGCGCAAGCTGAGTCAAGAACTTCGACCTGAGATGGAGAGCACCAACTCGGCCACAACGCCCAGAGCAGCTGTCATCCCGACTAGTTTGTCGCCCACTCAGCCAGTGATAGCAACACCCCTGCAACCTGATAGCCAACGCCAGCAGCAGCGCCAGCAGCAGGAACAGCCGCAACAACAGTCCGTTCCACCAGCACCACGACGGCGCATGATCCGAGTGCTGCAAAAGAATGAGCTCGAGAAGCCATACTGCGCCGTCGACAAGTTCAATATGATGCGGGAGCGAGAGCGCCAGCAGAATGCCTCTCTGTATTATTCGGTGGTCAATGACGCACCGTACATGTCGGCCGCGGAGCGAGAGAGCCTGGAACACCAGAAGAGCAAGCTCAAGTGGGTGGGTGGGCCCTTCCGTACAGCTGTGGGGAAGGCGTCTACACAGATTGTTCCAGAGGCTGGTATCTTTGCCCGCGGACCTTTTGATCAGCAAAATACACCCTTCTACATCATTCAACGGCGCGAGCTCGAGGTTCGATCACCACCGAAACAACAAACAGCACGTAGTCCACCGAGACAACAGCCGCAAACGTATCACGCATCTGCACAAAGGAGACCACATTTATCAGCACGAGTACGACAGCCGCAGCAGTAGTGAATGGATGCAAGTGTGAAGGAAAATCAAAGAAATAGAATAAGAAATCACTGTGAGGAACAAGATCATAAGGATTGCTACGAGATAAAAAATCACATGCATGCATACGAGGTCACACAATCCACTACACGCTTCGTGAGCAAGCGGTGCCCCGATCACTTGCTCCCTGGAGAGGCATAAAGCCCCCAGAGTTTGAAATTGGTCCGCTGCGCGGATTGTGTGCTGGATGTAGAGTGAAGTGTGCTCAACTGGCGGAGATCAGTTGTATTTTGCAATAGCTTGAAGGAGATCCTTCGATTCCGCAACATAGTTGATCGGTTCCAAGTTGACCACACCCGCCTTGACGCGAAGTTCCTCCTGCACATTCTCGGCCTTGACACGAAGACGCAGCGCATATTCCTTGAACAGGGCATCCTTGAAAGCTGCTTCGAAAAGCGACTGGTTGGTTTCCTTTAGCTCACCAATCTCATCAGCCGTACGCCCGTTGAGCACCACCTTGCCCTGGTCATTGAAGCACGTCGTCCACGTGCTTCCCGTATGGTCCAGGAGCACCACCGACAGGATGTAGCGGTTCTCGCAGTTCTTATACGTCGTTTGGCATTTCTCACAAGAGTAATTCTGCGCAACGTCCGGCACCACCTTCTTTTGGCACTTGACACAGGCTTGGTAGAAGACACCAGAATCGTGCTTGATAAAATTGACCGTGCCCTTTACCGTGATGTAGTCTGGCTTTTGACCAAATCCCAACTGCTTCGCCTTGATGTCACTGATTACGGCGCGATCTGTGAACGCACCAAGAGAGCCACCACCAAAGCCACCGTTCGACGAACTTAGTGACTTGGTCTGCGCAGCGTTACCACCCGTATTGAACCAGTTGAGCAGATGACCAGCCTCCGGAATCGCTGGGTTTAAGCTAAAGCTCGAGCTCGAGATGGTGCCAATGGACTTGCCGTTGTAGTCACTCACGCGGCAGCCCTTGATCGCCACCACGTTATTGGTCCAGCTGGAGCAATCTTCTTGCGCACGCTCGTTCCACATGGTGCACTTGATCTCCGCCTGGGAATCATCCACGAGCACAATGTCGCGCTTGAAAAGCTGCTTGCCCGCCTTGGACATGATCTCGTTCACGGGGCCAACGTCTTTCACCACCCCGATCACGTCCACGTTTGACTCTGCGGGTAGCGACTCGATCATTGCAATCTTCTTGAACGCATAATTCATTTGCTGGATCTGGTTATCCTCGGGTGCGGGTGTGATCTCGGCATGCGGATCAAACGTCACTTCATAGTCATTGTCCAGCGACGAAAACTTGCGATTGGCCATCTTGATCTTGCCCCCCGAGAAGTAATACACGGTGCCTGGACGCAAAAGCTCGTAAAACTTATCCACGGCATCGTTAAACATCGTGGCACGGATCTCGCCGCCCTTGGCGTCCAGCAAGTCCACGCTAAAGAGCTTGCCCTGTCCGCGCGCGTTTGTCCAGTTCTTAATGGGTGCCCGATTGGTCACGCGTGCCTTGATGGTCCATCGACCGCCTCCATACGGGTTCAGACTTTGGATATCCGAGATGCGCACGTTCGGGTCCTGACGCACCACGGGGGCTCGGTTGGCGCCGCTGTTGTAAGCAGAGTTCAAAGGCTTGGCTGGCTGTGCGTACGTGGTGGGGGCCGCGGCCGCGGGCTGTTGATATTGCGGGACCGATGGCTGTGGAGCCGCCGCGTAATTGGTGGGCGCGGCCGCCTGGGCCACTGGAGCAGGTGGCACGGAGCCGCCCTTGTTGCCTTCAATGTTCTGTGGGCTGCCAATGCGCTCATGCGCGGGCAGGATGTCCCCAACGCTCAGCACAATGAGAATGCTATCAGCAGAAACAACCAGAATATCCGCGCCAATGGAGCTGTCAATACATACACAAGTATCCAGAGAGGAGCTAGATAGAGAGAGATGCACCCCGCGATGATGCAACGGCGGGTAGATTCAAGCAAGCAGACTACACGCACCGACGGCCCTGCACTTCGTTCCCCACATAATCCTTGAGCTGCACGACATAGTTGACGCGCAGGCTTTCACTTTCCATCAGCTACGGAGACGGGCACATAGTAAAACACATACACAGACGTGTCAACAACCATCCAACTGCCACATGTCCGCAAAGCAACTCGCCTTCCGCTGTCCACATAAGCAACATCACCACCACCACCACCACCACCATCACCACCACCATCACTACCACCACAAGGTTGCACACGTACCGGCGCCAGTTGTGTGGCCAGCATACCGCTGATGTAGAACGTGCCGTCCGAGAGCACGACGCGGTAGCGGTCGCCACCCGAGCCACTGGCCGGCTTGATCTTCTTCGTGTCGATCACCTGCAGCCACGGCTCAAAGCCGTCGGGCGTCTGGCCGCTGTGCAGCATGGACACGGCATTCGCCGTGAGGTTGGTCATCGTGAAAGAAGAGGACGAGGAGCAGCAGGCGGATGGAGAGGACGAGGAGAGGGGGCCTTGAGCGCTGGTTGGCGTCGTTGGATATGCGGCGATCGTTCTCCCCGTTTTGGCGCGGCTCGGGCCTCTATTTAAAGCGGTGGGAGCGACGCGCTTCGCCTTCCCGCCAAAAATGGCAACTAGGCGCTCGACCAGAAACGACCCGTGGTACCTGATACCAAGGCGGACATTCGGTTGGAGAGGGTTTCTATATCCGGTTCTATCGATAGATATCCATCGGTCAAATGCCATTCTTGACAGAGTCTGTCACCATCGAGAAGCGTTCTCTTCCAGCTACAGGCATTAATGACCATGGAGCATCCATGGCCATTAATGCCCGTGCTGTGACAACTTCGGCATGGCCGATGTTCAGGGATGCCAAAAGCTATCTACTACCGGTACATCTATCTGGTGCGCGACCACCGATGGAGCTCTTGCGCTGCCAATCCTCTCTCGACTTGACTCGTTTCATACTCCTCTTACAAATTCGGCATGACCCACGCTCGAGGATAGCAACAGCTATTCTCCGAAGTATTTGCGATGGAGGCCGTACGTTGCCCCAACAATAACCACTCGACTCGAGGCGTTATCGTCCTCGTGGTGAGTGCACGGAGACTGTCAATGCTTGCATCACCTTGTCAAGGTTTACATTACCAACAATAGGTAGAGTCTACTTCTACACGCGCTTGCATTCCATTCCATTCCGCTTCAGCGGTTGATCCATTCTATCCTACGTGATACTACCCTTACCTGCACATTTCACTCTACAGAAATCTAGTACTACTACGTAGTAGTACGAAGCCAATTTGACAGCAACGGAATCTGACGACAGTACCCACACACGTGAACGATCTCTAAAGCATCTTCTCACCTGGAAGTTCCAGGTGAGACTTCCAGGCTCGAAGTCACCAACACACCACACATCACCGTACAACCACGGCCGAATCTCAAGCGTACAGAAAGATTTCAAACAGTACCAGTCGAACATTCAACTGCGATGCTCATACTCAGCCCAACCTCCACACAAAGCACACATTCTCCATCACCGATTTACTTTCTTTGGGAAAAAGGGTGGTGTTAAAAAACACCAAGAAGAAAATGAAGGCGATCAATCGCACTTCAAAGCAGGCTCGAGCAGCACAGACACGCTGCTACAAACCAAAACGGCTTGCCAAGCGCAGCATGCTTTAACAATAAGCAATGCAATGCGCTTAACCACCGAAACCGTAGAGGGTGCGGCCCTGGCGCTTGAGCGCGTACACCACATCCATGGCTGTCACGGTCTTGCGACGCGCGTGCTCCGTGTAGGTCACCGAGTCACGGATCACGTTCTCAAGGAAGGTCTTGAGCACACCGCGCGTCTCCTCGTAGATGAGGCCCGAGATACGCTTCACACCACCACGACGAGCCAGACGACGGATGGCCGGCTTGGTAATACCCTGGATGTTATCGCGAAGTACCTTGCGGTGACGCTTGGCGCCGCCCTTGCCCAGTCCCTTGCCTCCCTTTCCACGTCCAGACATGATGTTCTTGTTGTTGGTTGCTTGCTACTTACTGAGAAGATTGCAGAATGAGTGAGTTGACGGAGGCGGTTGAGTTCGTCCCAAACTTGTGCTGCAAAACAAAACTCACCCCCCTCCCTGCAAAAAGAGCGCGAAAAGTCAACGGCTCCCCTCCCCTCCTCTCCCCCGCTCCTCTCCCGCCTTCCGCGGTCATCAAAAGGCTCGAATGAAGTGATCTCATTGGTCCATACAGAAGACCCAGCATTCAAGCGCTCTGATTGGCTACTGTTCAAATTAAAGCGATTGGATTGGTGGGATTTTAAATTGGAGTGGTCTGATTGGCTCTTGGGTGGCGTCTCGAATGAAGGGTGGGGAGAGGAAGGAGTTTCGTGATTTCAATAGAGGGGGGAAAACCGCCTCTGGGTCTGTTTGCCCAGACCCCACCCACCCACAGCAAAGACTCTCAAAATCGGGTAGACTCGTCGCCGTCCCCAACTTTCATTTTCCAATTTGCTGACCATCAACAAGTTAAGAAAGCAACCATGGCTCGTACCAAGCAGACCGCCCGCAAGTCCACCGGAGGCAAGGCTCCCCGCAAGCAGCTCGCCACCAAGGCCGCTCGTAAGAGCGCGCCCGCCACTGGTGGCGTGAAGAAGCCGCACCGTTACCGTCCGGGTACGGTCGCGCTGCGTGAGATTCGTCGCTACCAGAAGTCGACCGAGCTCTTGATTCGCAAGCTGCCGTTCCAGCGTCTGGTGCGTGAGATTGCTCAGGACTTCAAGACCGACCTGCGTTTCCAGGGGTCGGCCGTGCTTGCCCTGCAGGAGGCCGCTGAGGCCTACCTTGTCGGTCTTTTCGAGGACACCAACTTGTGCGCGATCCACGCCAAGCGTGTCACGATCATGCCCAAGGACATCCAGCTGGCGCGTCGCATCCGTGGAGAACGCTCGTAAATGCGTCAAGCTTGCGGTGATGATTCCTCTGTGATCACGCGTTGCCCTTGTGGTAACACAATTCCATCTCGTTGGATCCGTTTTGCATGGATTAAGCGAGATTTCTTTTTCCTGGTGTTTTTTAACACCACCCTTTTTTCATGAGAAACTTCCGTCACTGGATTATGTGTAGTAGCTGGAGATTGGTCTTCACGGGAATTGTGTAGCCGAGGATGTGTCTACCGTTCGAGTAGTATTGGAAGGGTGTGCGTCGTTGAGCCCGCAAGCTATTTGTTTGTGAGCACTGTCTACTGGAAGTTGCTATCGGGTGTAGATTTGGGCCCGCATTTCGAGCCGAGGATGTTGATGCCAGTGTGTCCATGTTGTTGTCATAAGTGTTGGTGCGTCGCGGTCAAGGGTCATACGTATGAGAGAGATTGCTTACGGTGCCAAAGGTCATGAAGTACCAGTGTTGTCTGATGCCTTATGCCTTCTACTACTAGTACATCAGAAACTTGTAGGTGGAATGTGTTTGCAGGGAACGACTATGTCTATTTCTCTAAGCCCCCAACCTCTGAGAGGAGTCAAATTTACTTCCGCAAACCACGCATCTAACCAGCCCAATTCATGTACGAGCAAGTCGTTAGCAAACCCCAGTAAACGACCCCAACGAAGGAGAGAGAGCGAGAAGCACTGCATGCTACAGTAGGAGCACGTACGCAAAATCATCATCGACTGCGACTGCAGTCTGCACGCAAAAGTAGCAATACAGGTGCTTGCATGACGTAATGTAGGGGGTCTACAGTGCAGTGAAAACCACAGCGTCCATCACAAGCATGTCAGCCAAATCAGTAGTCCATGCGCGGTCTCCTTGTCATTTTTGCGGCTCAATACATACTTGTGGAGGCGTGAGTCCGCAGAGACTACACTGCGCAATGCTTCGCGGACCAGCGTCCGCTGAACTGGACGCTATAGCTGCTGGTAGCCGCGATTGGCTCCAAGTAAGGAAGGGCAGCACGAACGTGCCGAATTCCTGTCACATAACGTAAATGGACACGGACCACAGACAATACGCGTCAATGATCTGTACGTTCTCGATCGTGGAACCAATGAGCATCGACAGGGTTCCACCAACCATCAATCCATCCCAAAGCAGTTGACGGGTCATGTACTCAAAGTTGATGATGCGAGGAGTCACAGTAGGAACACTACTGCGCTATGGTGACAAGAGGCAATGACATGACGAGCAAACGCGAGGTTAGAGCGGACATCATTCATGATCAAGTGTCCACAGACACTGGTGGGGTTTATGATGCGTACCAGCTTTAATCGGAGTACGCGTTCTGCCAATGAACGATACGTCCCCTTGTGAAGAAACACCAAGAGATTGGCGAGTTGGCATGCGATCACGAGCGTCTCGACCCGCTTCATCAATCGGAGGATGCTCGAGCTTCGGTCCTGTTAATCGAATGCATACCATCACTATTATTCACACTCAACCCTGGCCGCATCAAATGAACTCGCTTCAACGCTATACTTTGGCCATACCTCACTATCGCCGGGGGCATCCGTGGTGTTGGCTCCTCGCCATCGTGCCAACGAGAAATGACGGAACGCACGTTTCCATGCGTACGGCAAGCCAACCGACAGCAGAAACAGCGCGCTGATTTTCTTGTTCGACAGTGCTTCTGGTGGAAACTGCACATTTTCCAGCTTCATGCCTGGTGTCGGCTTGAGTGATGCATTCATTCCCCCAACATAACCACAAGCAACGGACCATCATGGAGTTGTTAGTGTCAGTCTTGCAAATCCACTACACACCGAAGAATGCAACAGACGCACCCGCCGAATGCCCGTCGTAAAAACGAAAAGAAGCACCCCCAGCATTGCATCAATCTCGGGCTTGATACTGTCAACGACGCTCGGGTCAAACATGGCAAATATGCTCTGGAACGGCGTCTTCAGTAGCGCCATGATCTCCCCATCCAGGATTTGCGCATCCCACTTGTTCACACGAAGGCCCTCACGCGGATCCCGCAGCCTGCTGTAATCCACGCGGCTCTCGTAGTCCCCATTCGACACGAGCTGAGCGCCCTCTTGCTGAGCCTGAGCAGCCACCTCGAGGTGCTCATACTGCGTCATTCTCAATGCCAACGAGGTTGCGTTTGCGAAACAAGTTTTGGCTTGTCCCCGACAGAACGAAGTACAGTGTATGCTGGATTAGTACCCCCATGGGGAGAAATCGAAAAAGAAATGTTGCAGGAAGGTACGAGCGATGTAGGAGACACATTCACTTCTGACCAGCATTCCTTGCCATCAACACGTATCCAATCGAGAGAGCGCCACGAAGCACACGGCATGGAACGAATCCATTTGCATTGTGACCAGTCCGTGGCCACGTGTGCGTGTGAGTGTGAGTGTGCACCAAGTGCTTGACACATTGACGCATAGACTGACGCATTGTGAAATAAGCAAGAGTCTGCAGAGATGACGAGACGACGAGCCTTGTGGCTTTGTGTTGCCGCCCTCTGTGCCGTGTGTCATGGTGCGGCTGCCCAGGCAGCGGGCAGCAATGAGCCGGAGGAGCGGACTGCGGACAGCGCGGGTGTGGCTCTACAGCAACAAGACGTCCCCGAGTTTGTGCCAACGAAGGAATGGCAGGATGTTCTGCCTGGTCAGTCGTTACCACCGGTAAGTCGTCGTCGTTGTCGTTAGTGTGTGTGCAGCGTGGGCCTGGCAGGTGACTGGTGCTGACAACGTGTTGCCATGCTGGTTGGGGTTTGGCAGGGATTGCATATTCGATTGAACTTTGAAACAGGACGCAGAGAGGCAAAGTTTCTTGATGAAGAGGAGACGGGTGTGGTAGCGGTTGCCGAGGAGGAGACGACGCGTGAGGTGACAATCACTGCCGACACGACGGACCATGCCAACAGCGTCACGGTCTCGACAGATGTGTCGGGCGAGATCAATGCAGCGTCTGTTTCCGGCGGTGGGTCAAATCTACCGGGGGATGCACTTATTATCGTGGAATCAAGCAAGGACCAAGAGGAGGAGGAGGAGGAGAATCTTGAGATTGCTGAACCGACGTCGGAAGACAATGCAGTGGAGACCGACACGACGAAGGGAGATGTGGCGCATGAGCCGGACTGGAACCATGAAAAGATCTACGAGGTGCTGGCGGAGCTTCCTGAGCCACCGTTGATCGATGGTATGGATATCCATGAAGCTCGCGCCAAACTGGCCCAGCCCGAGTTTCGCCGGCATATGATTGCCGTCTGGAAAAAGCGTCAGGAAGAACTGAAGGAGGCGATTGATTCGCTACAGGATGATGCGCAGTTCTTGGCTAAGCTGCTCGGCCAATTTAGCGAGGCAGAGAAAGAAGGGAACACAGAGGAGCAGCTTCGTGTCTTGGAAGAACTCGAGTGGGAGGTGCAGGACCTCGACAAGACCCATGTGTTTAACTTCATTGGTGGGTTCGATGTTATTGCTGACTACCTCAACTCGACCAATCTCCCAGTGCGAGCCCATGCATCGTGGCTGGTGGGCACCGCGGTCAAGAACTACAAGGACGGACAAGACTGGGCAATCAACGCTGGTGTGATCCCCATGCTTCTCCAGACGCTAGCAATGCCACTGAATGCGGATGTTGATACCGTGTTTGTACAAGAAGTCAGCGAGGCAAAGAAGAAGGCGATCTACGCTCTCTCATCGCTTGTTCGTTTTAATCCACGCGGCCAACGTCTGTTTCTCGCGCATGAGGGCCCGCAGCGCTTGGCGCTCGTGTTGGATGGCCACCATCCGTTTGCATTGCAACTGAAGGCAGCGCTTTTTGTGCACGATTTACTTCTGGAACATGATATGTCGGCTGCGCAGATACCAACTGATGAAAGTGGCGCCGAAGTCGATGCTGAAGATGCGGAAGCGTTGAAGAAGTTGCATGCAGCCTTCCAGTCGAACGAGTGGTGTCGTCGTCTCGCTGGATTCTTACAGACGCATGTACGTTTGCAGCGTTGTTTCCCGTTTGAGAAATCGTTGGCGCGGTGAGTGGACTGACGTTGTGTATTATGTGTTCTGAAATGCATCGTGGGTGTTAGGTATCGCGCTTGCAACGCCACCAGGCTGCAGAAGTCATGGACGCAATGAGGGTGCAGTTGCCATCCTGCCAAAACGAGTTTGAAGACTCCGGCGCCCGGGAGATGATTGCAACTCTCTCGTCGGAGTGGACGACGGATGAAAACTTGGATGAGGATGAACGGGAACATCTTGTTGCTAGAGCATCTGCTGTGTTGGCACGTCTTTGATGGTAGTGGCCATTGCCTAAAGAAACAAATTGAAAACCTACACGTGCATTATGATGTGTGGTTTTCGAGGGTGAACGAAAGCAACTTATATCTACTACTACACTATACTCATAAATACTGTGCACTGATGTTAGATTGATGTGCGTGTGCACCATTGAATACTTGCGAGCAACGGGACTCCGACCTCTTTCGATCATTCTCAATACTTTGGGATAAATCCCCATACTTCAACACCCGCAATGTCGAAGTCAGGTTCAGCCGTTAGGCACTTGTTCATGTATGTTTTGCACGACGCACTGGTTCCTCGGGACAGGTCAGCGTTGAGGTACCACGCAAATCCACCGCCACCGCCCATTGCAATCGATCGATCGTTGCTTAGCATAAACATGCTGTTCGTTCGCTTCCAGCTGTGGACTTCAAACTTGGGCAAACACGTGAATACAAAACTCTCGCCTGTGCCGTAGTACGACATTGAATTGGCCCACTCCACGCTGTTGAATCCACCAAATACGTCGCCTTGGCACGTCTCAACAATGATCACGGCGGCACGCTGGCCACGCACACGGCGCATCAATGTGTGCAAACTAGATCCGTGCTGAGATAAGCTGTACAACAGCTTCCAATCATACCCATGGCAAGACATGGGTAGGCACGCTTCCAGCTTGGGGACGAGCGTTGGACCGTACCGCGCATCCGACAAAATCTCTTCCGAGCCTGCGCCAAGCAATTTCGGTAACCCAAACGTATCGTTTTCCTGCTCTTGGTTCGTCAGCCAACGATGGGACTGTGATCGAAGTTTGCCGCGCCTAACCCCAATACTTTTAGTGTCTTGCTCTTCTTCCACCTGGTTGCTGCACTCTGTCGTGCGACTATTAATAGTGAGACTCGGGAACGGCAATTTGTGTCCTTCGAAGATCACCCTGAGCTTCCTGCCGTATCTAAGAGTACAATACAACAACGCCCAAATAACGCAGCGCACACAAACGTAAGCGATCAATGGTACGACTACGACCATGCCCGCCAGCAGTTTCCTGCATGCACGTACTTGTAAAATCCCGCCTCAAACGCCGTCTCTGGCTCGTCACGACGCGGTGAGTCTTCCGGTTGGGCTTCTCGTTCCTCGTGCTCCATCTTGGGCGCGTAATGCACCGCGTCCATCAAATGCGGCATGCTCTGACTCCGCTTCTTCAGGTTCACCAGCAGCTCCTGCCCCACCGACACCTTACCCGTCCACATGTCGTTAATCGCGCGCACTTCCGCCACCTTCATCCCATACCTGCATTCCCCAACCCATTCCACCAGCATGAGTACAAACAACCGACACCACGGTCACCATGGTCACTAACTAGCCAACGCACCGGCCCGCAATGCCCTTGAGCGTGTCCCCCTGCTGCACCACATGCTTCTGGCGGGGGCGCCGTGGCTTGGCGTCCTTAAACTCGAGCGGCTCGAAGATCTTGAGCATCTCGTCTCCTGGCTTGCGTCCGACGTGGTGGTTTGCGTTATGGGGGCCCACTTTCTCTCTTTCTCTAGTCTCTTTAATAAATGGGCGGGCTTCAACGTGGCCAAGTATTACCTAGGTGGTTGCCCTCCCACTTGCTGTCTGCGGAGCGGCAACAGCAAGCAAGCAACCAGATGGGGTGCCCCGGCCCCCTTTCCCCCGCATTGACACAACGGCAGAAGGGCAGAAGGATGGCTCCAGAACCAGCTTGCTTGGAACGCACAAAATTTTCCGCAAACAATAGTCACCATACGAACTGTGGAAATGAATATAGTTAGGAAAATAGATAGATAAGACTAGGGAACGTATGATAACTTTGAAGAGGTAGTGAACAGGAGAATGGATGCGCCTGCAATCCTTGGTTAATGCACAGATACTGCGCAAGTACAAGTTGTTCCCAAGTTTATATCCCAGATCATGGAAAAAATAGGCCGCGCCTTGTCAGAGACTGCATGTGGAAGAATGATGGTTTTTAACGGCATGTGAAGCGACATGACATGACTCGGGCTTGGCAAGCCGTCAAGTCCCAGCGATTTCCCCACTCTTCGATAAATTTCCGAGACAAGTCGTGGGTGGGCGGGTATGCGTAGGCACCGCTGAAATAGTTGGGGTTTGCTGGGCTTGGCTTGACTTCGCTTGCTGGACCGCCCCAAACGCCCAGACAGTACAGTACGCCTCGCACGCACATGTTGCAGTACGAGAAACGCGCACCTGTGCCACGCACCTGTGCAACGTGCACAGGTGCGCGGTGTTGCACGGCAGTAACATTTGGCGGTAGATTCGGCGCAACCCAAACTAATTTCACCCAAATCGTTAATTCAGTAGATTGCGCGATTTTGGTCGCGTCACGCGACCCATTTCGTCGCCAATCATCATCATGGCAGCGCAGGCATCCGCGCGCCCATCACCCGAACCGCTGGGAGTGCTGCGCGGCCATGGCACCCCGGTGAACTCGGTGTGCGCGCTGGACGCAACGAGGCTTGTATCCGGTGGAGCGGATGGGCTGGTCAAGCTCTGGAACCTGAAGACACGCCGAGAATCGCAGAGTGTTGCTGCGCATTCACGAGCAGGGGTCCTGCACACGACCCGTTTGAATGAGGCATGCATGCTGACGCACGGCCGCGATGGCACCGTGAAAGTATGGGATGTTGGTACTTTCGGCACACAAGCACAACCGCTTCATACGTGGTTTTGTGGGTCTTATACCTTCACGAAGGCCGCCACAATGCGATGGGAGCAAGAAGATAGCAACGCGGACGCGTCCTCGAGTCTCGTGGTTTGTCCAAGTGCCGAAGAGAACGATGTGGGTAGCTTCCCATGTTCGCAGAAGTGCTTGTTCGGCTCTCAAAAGGCATTCATCTAATTGCTGATATACGGTTGCTATGATGACCGTATGTATAGATTCTCGTGTATGATTCTCGAATTGACGGGTCCAAACCAGCCATGATGATTCGAGTACCGACAACCGAAAAGAAACGAGGTGCGTGCATGCAGTCAGCCACCGCCGCAGTGTATATTCCATAGAAGGATGCGATCGTTTGATTAATCGGACACCTTGCTGGGTCTGATTCTGATGGCCGGACGTGTCATATCAGGCATGTGTACGTCGTTGAGTCTGTTCATGGCGTCGAACTCGGCACCTACGTCGGACAGTGCCGATGGTGCTTACCATTCTTACATCGCCGCTGGTTGGGAAGATGGTCACTTATCAATCCTTGACTTGCGGTCGGGTGGGAAACCGGCAATGGAAACTTCTGTCGCCAAAACAGCGCACCCACGTACGTTTGTGCTTCACTTTCATAACGGTATTTCCATTTGATGTGGCTCTCACAGCTATGTTGTCGGGGTCACTGATGGAATTGCATCGCAGTGCTAGCTTTTGATATGACTCCTGATGGCCGCACGGCCATTTGTGGGTCTGCTGCAGAAGAACTGAGTATCGCCACGCTCGACTTCACAGCACTCTGCATCGATTCAAGACCATTCTTTACGTGTAACCACGGGGGTATCAGCGCCATTCGCATTCGACCCGATCAACGAATCTTCGCCACAGCCGGTTGGGACCATCGGTACGAGATACTTGCCATCCTCTCTAAACGGCATGGTAGCGTGACACTTACCATATAATTAATTGCGCCGTGCTCCGTGGTACATGCTTGTGCAAATATTGTCAGCATTCGCATCTTCCATCTCCGCAAACTGAAGCCGCTCGCAGTACTGAAATATCATCGTGAAAGTGTCTTTGGAGTGGACTTTACACCTGACAGTCACACACTGGTGTCAGCATCCAAGGACAACACATTGGCGATGTGGTCCATCTATCCTCCCACGCAATAATCATATATTCACAAACACCAGGTCAGCATACAATGCCTCACACATACACTGTAACACCTTAGCAATAAGAACAGACAAAAGAAATACAAGCAATACTAGCAATATATTAGGCGAGTACGATCCTCACTCAATAGATAACCACTAAGAACTACGCACCGCAAGATGCAGAATGTCAGTGAAAAACATGCAAAGCACCATGATCACATCAAAGATTCATCGTGAATGCCTGTCTAATTGGTCGTAAACTCGACCGAGGTTTTGAGGTTGGCGTTGTAATACATGAAGTGGTGGAAGCGGAAGTACGTGATGATCTCTGCGAGGCCAACGTCACGTTGGGCATGGCACTCACGGCCACGGTGTCCATACTGTTGGCACACGCGGCAGCGATGCTCACCCGTGCAGTGATTCTCGTGACCACACAGCATACACGGTTTATCGCGATTCGGGCAGTCAGCACCGCGGTGAGATCCGCGCTCAATACAGTAGCGGCAACGATGCTGCGCACCAGAATGAGAGGCACTACCGCAGAACTTGCACGGGCGACCAGCAATAGGGCTAATGTCGCCTTGATCAGGTGTCGCCGAAGGAGCATCGGGTGTGTTCTTGAAAGCTAATTCAAAGATGTTATCAATGGACTTGGTCAATGGGAGCAGCGAGAACGGTGATGCTGAACGACGGCCAACGCCCATGCCCTGTTCTTTCAAAAAGACCTTGATACAAGCGTCAGCATAGCCTTCGGCTGTCGATGGGAAGGCATGCACCGTATCTGATGGGTGCATCACGATGACGAGTTGTTCTTGCTCAAATAGCTCACGGAGTCGAGAGGCAAACCCAGCATCTCCAACACGAGGCGACCCGAACCCCACAAAACTGACCTTACTCGTGTCGAATCCCTCCATACGTGCTCGGTCGCCAATGTAAAGCATGAGTAGCTGGCCAAGCATGCCACCCATACTGTATCCGGTCACGTGGACTGCCGCGCCCACCTTGACATATTCCATGATTTGATCCAACATTCCATCGTCCATCATATCGTCGAGGTACGATTTGACGGTTTGGTGCACACGCACTTCGTAGGAGGGAGTTTCTGGCAGCGTGTCATCAGTGCTATCGTCGCTACCAAAGCGACGACGTCTTGGGTGCGAATTACTTGCTGGAGGCGAAGTGGGATCCAGGACAAGCGAGTCAAACCGTTGGATTCGTGGCTTCGTCTTCAATGTATCCAATGGGGTGATTCCTGCGGCATCGACCAATCCGCGGTTGAGTCCAAGCGCAATCATGTTTTGCAGGCTCTGGCGAATCCGAGTCTGCTCACCATCCGACCACGCATTTCCAACCTTGCCCCACATGTACCGAATTAACTGCGACGCAGAGGTATAATCACCAGTGATGGACGACGCCACGACCCCCAATGCGGACGATAGAGACACGTTCATGAGCTGGTCCCGCACATCCACAAGCTCCTTCTCCGCCCAGCCCGACCAAAAATCGCCCCAAACGTTTTTGATGGTCTCCGGGTTTCCCGCAGGCGAAAACGCCACCACTACATCCAAATGGGTGGCACCGGTCTTTCGGATAATCTTGCTTTCCCATACATGCGCGCGTGCGCAATGCGACTTGTTCTGGAAAATATGTTTGAGCTCGTACACGGGTGCCTTTCCACCTGATAAGCGGCGGTCCGCACAAATTTTGACGCCCTTTCCAAACTTGACGTTCTTGTTGCCCAGCGCGTCCTCGTTCACAAGATCGCGGTCTTTGAGCATGGAAAACTTGGCGGACAAGAGAAGCAACTGCTTCCCCTTCTCAAGGATCTCACGGGTGCGACGGAAATGGCGATGCAGCTCGGCGATCGAGGAGGCGAAGGCATCGTTAATATCTTCATCCTCAGGGCAGCTCACGATAGTGTCCTCCTGCTCCGATACTAGCAAGATCTGGTGCGGGTGTTCACCACGGTTTGTGCCCGCAATGACGTCGGTTCCCCATTTCTCCAGCTCCGCATGGCCCTCCTCAATCATCTCGCTGTCCTTCAGGTGATGTTTAAACGTAACCAGGAATGCCTTGGGGCACCACGCCTTGCGAATCCGACGAATCAGGTTCGGGACACGCACAAAGTTGACCGAGAAATCGCCCTTCTTCTTCGACTTGGTGGAGTTCTTGTCCTGGAACGGGGTATAGAAATCCATCACACTCGCGGCAAGGATCACGATCGCGCGCGTCTTCGCCACGTCAATGGCCTGCGTCGTGAGACGCAGCAATCGTAAATACTGCTGCACGGACGTGAACGAAAGGTTGAGCAGGCGATCCTTGCTCTTGTGGTGCAGCGTGACGATGTTCTTGAACCGCGCCTTCTGGTCGTCATTGACACCGTCAAACACCATGCGCTCGTCCTGCACCTGTAGCATGTCCATGAATGCACCATTCTCAATATACTTTTTGAAATGCCGCGTGAATGGCTGCAGCGAGTCTTCGCGGTGCACAAAGATCACGGCGTAACCGAGATGCAGTAGGTACTCGGCGCAGGCCGGGCCCTGGTACTCCTGCACCTGCGGCGACTGGTCCACAAACGAGTCGTCGTCGGCGCCCAGTGGCACGATCGTTGCGCCGGACGTCACCAGCGCGATGCCGCGGCTCTTGTGGCCCTGCATTTGCTTGCGCACAAACTCCTCCACGTCCGTGGCCACGCGGGGCAACTCCCAGCTCGCATCCTCGGGCGTCTTCTTGAAAAAGTCGTCAATGAACGCATCCGAGTCCTCGCTGGCACTGCCGCCGCCAATACGCTGCACCAGCGTGCCCCAGAGCGCCATGCTGTCGGCTCAACACCGGAACGGTCTACGGAATCGATCGCTTGAATAGGTCGCCAGCAGATGCACGTGATCGGATGCCGTGATGGATTCGATCAGAGTGATGATTGATGACTGGGAAGCGGAAACGGAAATGGGCGACGTCGGCGATGACGTCGCGGCGTATTGTTGGTGTTGGTGTTGGTATGGAAGGGGAGAGAGGGGAGCGGAGGAGGACGGGAGGCTTGTGTTTGTTGGTTTGTTGGTTTGTTCGATGGTCGACTGGCGCGCGCGCACGCAAGATCCTCTTGGTACACTGTGCAATACCGTACGTATCGTGTACGTATGTGGACGCGCCTTCGTGGGTCGCTGCGGTGATGTGGCGACAGGTGCGTTTGGGTGTATTTCGAGGAGACCGCTCGTTTTCCGGCGAGTTGGTGAGGGATGACAGCTTTGCCTGCCCGGTGATCGTCCCAATTGGAATGTGCGGGAGACGACCACGCGACGAGTCTAGTATAATAGCCTGTGAAGGATGCCTCGAAGCGCTGTGGCCGCGGCTGCCGTGCCTGGGCTGTGGGCAAAAAGCCGAGTGAAAGGCGGTGGTGACGATCGCCTCGTCGTCGCTAATATTTACGCTGCGCTCGTGTGCCTGTACCTGGCTTGGCGATTCATTGCATGACCTCCAAGGCTGGGTGGATGGGGAGCGCAGCCGGGGGCCTAAAACTAAAATAGAAATGGATTCAGTCTGGATGGGACTGTACTTTAGCGCGTGCTGAGGGAAATAACTTGGTGTTTGTATGGTCGGCGCGGAAAAAGTGAGAGCCACTTTGCGAGTGTGTACCCGGTTCCACGCATTTGCTTAGGCTGGCAAAAACCGGGGCAGGATTTGGTGTGCTTGGTTGATGACGTCGCCGTGTCATCGATGGAGCGATGTTAAACTCGCCGCACCAATTCCATTTTACACCAATCATATACGAGAAATGAGACCAACCCTAATACCATCCGCCAATGAAACGATCGGAAAGCGCACCCTGGGGTTGCAGTGGAAATGGAAAGATATGGCGATGGCACCAGAAGGCATGAGCCCATTCAAGATGTTCCCAAGGGGAACGCCTGGTCGGCGATGGATGCCTCATCAAGACCTCGTACGTTGGTCAGCACACGTGCGCATGCATGGAGCAAATTGATCGTATGCCTTATTAGACGTCTAGCGCTGATCATGTTGTGTGGTTGTATGCGGTCGGACGATCGTCCCCCATTGTGTGGGCAGCAGGGCGTTCGCGTTATTTGGTTGCTTCTCGCCTGCATGACCGCATGCGGTCACGCCACCAACTGCGCTCTGCCTGAGCCAATGCTGGTTGGCGTACATAATGGCAGCTTGGTGGGGTTACCACGTGCCTTCAAGATCACCAGCACGAAATGGGGTGACCCCTTTTTCCATTTTGTGGGAATGCTCAATGGCCGGCATATGCCATGTACGAAGCTACTGATGGGAGTATAAACCATGTATCTAATGAGTTGGTAATGGACTGATCTTCGCATGTTGACTGGTATGATGCTTCAGGGGATAAACGGGTGGTGATCGACAGACCAGGGATGCATCGAATCGGTAGTGTCAGCCCTACGTGATCGATCAAGATTGGTGATGGGTGCAGTGGCGGCAGGGGGGCTGAGAATGACAATGATGGCGTGGCGCTCGTGCGTGAAAATGTGTTCTAGTGACCGTGGTGCTATCCCTCGAAACCAATTGTTCCCGCACAGATGTCTTTGCATTTGAGGCGCATGCCCCCACAGCACTGCAATCGGACGGGGACCTGTCCGCTGAACCAGTGCTTCCATGTCATCCCCCAGAGACCCATCAAATCGTTCTATGGTCCACGGTCCCCGCGGCCACCGCATTAATTCTCTTGCGCTTCCTGCAGGCATTATCGGATATTCGCAGCTATCCCATCGCGGATTACCATTTGCGATTGCACTATGCAATGCGTGTCGACCCGACTGATCGCGCAGGGCATTCATTTGATGAGAGTTGGTACAAGGCGTTCTATGGTGACACCTACTATGGAATCTACTTTGACTCTGCGCACAAAACGGATATGGTCGATGTGAAGGGCAGTGGTGGGTTCCATTTGGCTATCCTCGAGGACCAGTGCCCCCGGTATGCGTTTGATCTAGAGAGGAAGATGCGACTCAATCTGAATATGAAAACGATCAAAAACGTGCTACGTGCACTGGCGACGCGATGGTACCAGGTCCACGCAACGCTCACCCAAGAAGAGGCAGTAGGCGACACAAGGTTCCTTTTCGGTGCCTCGGCAGCACACGTTGTGCAATCACTCTCAACATCCACACCGGAGCCGAGCTGCATCGGGTGCACGGTGCTGGCTGCTCTGTATACGAATGTGTGGCAAACCGTTGTCATTCCTACACACGTGATGGATGTGTTGGGCGCGGTGATGAAGAGTGAATGGTATCGATTTGAGTCCGATGTCCCTGAGCTTCATGTACGCAACTACACATCCAATATCCGGGTCAAATACTGTGTTTGTTTTCACGACTAACAGTTTGCTGTCGTTTATGCAGAGAGAACTCACTCCCCATATGCTCCACCCGAACGTGTACTCTTCGATGGCGAATATGCATCGGATCGCATTCCTTGGAGCCAGCCGAATCGCTTTGCTGGCTCATTTACCAGTCGGCATTCAATGGTACAGCGGTCATATCAAGTTACGCCACGTGGGTCAATTCCACATTCTCGATGAAAATGGATGGCATTTGGAACTACCACGATGTAGTACTGTCTCCCAAGCAGTTCGTGAGCTTCATTTAATTGACGGATTGCTACCAGACGGAGCAGATCCTCTAGATGATTCCCATGCTGGTCGTGCAAGGCGCTTGAAGAGTCATACACAATCGTTTGCCCACGAATTGGTGGTGGTGAGTGCGTCATGGACCGATCCCTTTACTATTTGGGACGGCAACCATCGTGCCATCGCACTCACAGCCACACATGACCTAGACCATCTCGTCCGTGTCTACGTAGGAATCAGCTCAAAGTTCGAGTCCCCTCACCAAGGATCCTTTTACTGCCCGAAATGAGCATTCCGAATCGCTGTGAAACGAAAAACTTGTCATCGTCGATCCATTTCCTCGTCCGTCCAGTGTATCCATGTCACTAACCACAAGTGATCTCACTCCATATAATGTTAAACACAGGGAAAGCGATCACCCTCAGACGACATTCGCGTAACCGGAAAGCCTATAAACGGTCAAGTTGACGCCCTCCGCGACCGACCGACACCTTCGCGTATTGCCACGCCATCCCCCCCCCATTAGCACTTCGTAACCTCTGATCTGCTCCGTGGGGCGTGGAAGCGGATCGGGCGAGCGGCCACTTCAATATGAAGAGTGACGGGCATACGGCACCCAATGCGCCTGGCCGCAGCGGCAATAACGCCGTGCTCAGCCCCACCAACCTGCTCAAGCGCGGTTGGAATGGCGTCACGAGTCCCATCGCCTCGGTCAAGGACACGGTGATGTCGGGCACGGCCATGCTGCCCCGCAGTATCAGCAGCGGCGGCGCCTTCTTCGGTGGCGGAGGAAACAGTAGCGGTGTCAGCTCTAGTAGTAGCGCGCATCGAAAGACTGGCGGCAGCGGTAGTAGCAGTGCCCGTACAGCGATGCCCTCGCCAGCTGAATACCCGAGCCTCTTCGATATCCGCTCGTCACCCGTGCCGTTATCGAGCGATAGCCGTCAGTACACTGCGCCACCGACTCCGGGTTCTACCACGTCCGCATCATCGGCGACTGCAGCAGATGGCGGAGATGCGTTGTTTCGCTCGGGTTCCAGCTCACGCATTAGCCCAGCCTCCAATGGCTTACCCCCCCGTCACACGGCAGGCCTGACGCTGACGATTGATAACGACGACAGCGAAGATGCGCATGCGTACCGCGCGGTCAGCCACCACAACCTGCATTCCGTTCTAACGACACCTCGCAGTGGCCATTGGAGTGGCCTCTTTGACGCTCTGTACCAGAATCCATTGGACGTGGACCTCCCGCTGCCCTCGCTTTCGTCGTTCCCAGGGCTAGCAGAGTACACAAACGGCAGTGGGATCGAGATGGACGCGTACCTGAAGAAATACGGATTGCTCGCGAAACGGTATGAAGATAACCACTCTTTGCCCATTCACGAGCAGCTCTCATCCAGTCAGGTGCCCACGATCGAGGTTGCGGATGAAGATGTAGCCACGTGCCTGCGCACGGTGCCGAGCCTTTTCTTTCGGCCAGAATTTGATCTCACCAACCCATCTACATTCGAGCAAGTGATGGACATGTCTGTGGCGAGTACTAGCCTTCAGGAAGAATTGTCAGGGTATTTGGATCGCGTCGAGTTCACGTTGTTACGGCAGGTCTCCTCGCGATCCGACCGATTCTTCGAAGCGTCCACAAACCAAGGCGTTATGAAGCAATCTATTGCCACAGCTTGCGACCATGTGGCTACACTGAGGTGAGTCGGGTATATGGTAGTCGCGTGGTGCGGTCGATTTGAACAGATGATTAATGGTTTCTTTGTCGTTGGATGTGGTAGGAAAACGATGGACCGCTTGCGGAATGGACTAGCCGACAAGTCATTGGATATTGTAAGCCTTCATCGCAGGCAGAAACGTATTGCGGAACTGCATGAAGTGGTGACGATGATCGAAGGTGTCAAAACGGCAGAATCAGCAGTGGAAGCGCTCGTTCAGTGTAACGAGTATAGTAGCGCTCTTGACCTCATTGAACAAGCTCAAACTACTCTTCGCGAGCATCTTAAGGGAATCCACGGACTTGGTGCACTTAGCGACAAACTGCAGGGCTACCGATCTCTCATCGCAACGCAGATATCGCAACGCTTCATCTCCAGTGTTACGTCACCTGAATGGATGTTTCAAGATGATGGTGACGACGACACCAACCCAGATAGCGAGCTGAGCACGGCGTTATCTCATTCAACTCGACCATCACGATCTATGAGTGATGTTTCGGCATCGTCGGATATCATATCTTCCACCTCGGAAATGCAGCGACTTGTGGGAGTCCTCTTCCGTGTTGACACCCTGAGTGACGTTGTGCGTACGTACCGCGATCGACTGACGGAAGAAATCAAAGTGGTTGTGAAGACAGTGGTCACTGAGACTATCGCTGTGTCGAGCAGCAGCAACGAAGCCTCAACACGGGCTGCCGTTACGAGTGGAAATGTTGGCGGTACAGCACCTGTGGTTGAGTCGTCCAAGGTATCCATTCAGCTGCGAGCGCTTAATTCGGATGAATTTCTTCAGTGCGTCAAGATGATCTTCGAGCACGTGTTGATGGTCCTTGAGCGTGCAGTCGTGGTCCAAAATCTTCTCACCAAGTCGATGCAAAGGAAAATCAGGGAGACAGAAGAAACAGAAAAACGCGAGATCGAAGAGAAGGAGGCTGCCATGGAGGGTAAGAGTGATGCTGGTTCACCTGCTTTGGCAAGCGAAGCAGACGTATCGGGGTCGTGGACACCATCGCAGAGTTCTTCAAGTGACGAGCAACAAGCCCTAGGAGATTGGAAAATCAAATCCAAGTGTAATCAGGTGATCCAAGACATTGACGACGTGGTGCGCAAGACATGTGAATTTTCCCAACGTAGTGTTTCAAATTTGTTTGCTGTACGGAAAGAAGTTCAGGCTGTGTATACAATGCCCCAGTTACGCCTACTTTACGACACCACCATGGATTTTGTTGTCAACATTGAAAAACTTACCAACAAGACCGATTACACACTTCGTGGTGCACTCTTCTCCCAGCTGAAGCTTTTCCTCGAGAAATATCATCACGCGCAAACGGCAAAGCTCGTCTCAACACTTGACCGTGAACTTTGGAAGCACTCCGAGATTTCGGTGACACGCCATCAATTGCTGGAGGATTTGTCGAGTGGTCGAGGTGTGTCATTGACGTTGTCAGAAGATCGGGATGTCAGTGGGGAAATGGCTGCTCCTTTCAAGTCCATCTCGGTTTGCGGGAAATCGTTTCGAGTTGTGTGGTCGGTCCTACTCATGCTCGAAATTGTTATGAATTACATGTCGTGTGCTGCCAACTTCCCCGTACTGGCCACCGACGTGCTTCAACGAACTATTGAAATTCTTCGAGTAAGTAGCTTCTGTTTCGGTGCTGTCGAGGACCCGTGCTGCGAGACAACTGACCATAAGCATCGTTGTGCGTTGTTTTCCCTCTTCTAACTAGCTATTTAATTCCCGTACAACCCAACTCGTTCTTGGTGCTGGGGCAATGCAAATTGCACGGCTAAAGAGTATTTCTGCTCGCCATCTTGGTAAGAATGGATGATGAGCCACCACTTATTGAGGTATCAGTCTAACTCCACTTTGTTCTGCTATGGTCATGTGCTCTAGCTTTGGCGTCTCAATCATTGGAGTTAACGGTAACACTTATCCCACACATTAAAGCTGCACTCGCAGCGCATTTCACGGACCGTCAGAAACTTTTACTGGAAGAGTTTGATCGTGTTCTTCGAGACTATGCTGAACACAACGAAAAGATTTTCAGCAAATTCACCAGCATTGTTGAAGATCAGATCATGAAAAGATTTCTCGAGAATGTTCATGCGGAGGTGAGCGACTTTTGTGATATTCAGATTACTCTAACTATTATGAGCTGCATTTGTTATAGTTGGTTTGTTTTGACAAGTACTTTTATTCTTCTGTGTGCACATCATGACAGGTTGACTACGATGCACCACAGTTGTCGATCCCATCTGGCCCAATGAAGGGTATCAAAGATAGCACGCTCAAACTTCATGCAGTGCTACACCCTGTCCTGTCGACCCCACAGATGAAAGATGTCATGAGCCGTGTTTTCGATATGTTCTCTCAAAAACTCCCTGAATGTTTCAAGTTAGTCAAACCGACGTCTGCTGCTGGCAAACAAAAGTACGTTGGCATGAGGGACTTGCATTGCGACGATGTCATGTGCTCATTTTGTTTTGTTTATGAAACATTGCATTAGAGTGGTGGAGGACGTGTCGTTGTTCGTTCGAAGTTTCTCGGAGGCGACAACAGTCGAGTTTGATGGTCAGGCGCTAATGCGTCACTTCAGAACGGTGTATGATGTGCCCGCTGACACGTAAGTATAGGATTGATTATCTTCGAATCTGACTCGTGGCAGTGCGCAAAAAATGCACACTCGGGGGCATACAGATAGTGCTAGTGATCAAGGAAGGCGACCGCAAAAAACTGCAAAGTAATGGTTGACATCGATTCTCAGTCGACCATAACGATACCATGAAGTGCGGTATCGAGTTAAATGGAACGGTCCGGGTTGGTGTTAACCTTCACAGCGAGACATTCAACGCTCGCTCCTGGGGATATGAGTCTCGGCCTCGGGCCTCCCGTGTTGCAACTCTCACCCACATGGAATGTGTACGACAAACTGAACGACAACCCATGCGATCGCTAGACATTAGAAAAATCGCTGTGCTGTGCGTGGTGGCGTTCTATCTCGTGATCAACTGCTTCTTTCACAGCAAGGCATTTCATTCTGATTATGAGAGTCTACGTCTTAACCTTTCCTATTTGACATCACCATACGCATACGACGTACGGATGACAGATGGATTAGTACATCTCCAAACTCACTTCCTCGCCAATCACAAACCACTCTCTACGGAGCAGTGCTCGACTTGTCGTCAGCGAGCTCCTTGATCGTATCGAGCGATGTCACGAGCGCCTTCTTAAACGCCTTCAAATCCGTGATTCCGCTGTCCTTAAAGCTGGTCATGCTCACGTTGATAGTGTCATTATGTAGCAAATAGCCGGTACCGTACCCATGCGGAACCACCGCACCAAACGCAAAGTACTCTAGGAATGGCTGCGTGACGTTGCTGGACGAGATCTGGAAATTGGTGCTTGCTGCACGCTCCGGGCTACTGAGGAACTTGCTTTCGATCGACGCTTCGGCAGCGATCGAGGTCAATGCTGTCAAATGCCGGTCACATCCAGTACCAACCTGTGCGGCCTTGGCCATTTCCACATGACGATGAACACCCGTGACCAAGAGGTCGCGCTGAACCTCAATGGGTCGTCCCGCGACCACGGACTCCACAAACGCGGCCGATGCCGGCGTCGCCGAACGAATAGTTTCCGTGCGTCCGTGGTGGAACGAGCGTGTAGCGCATGACTCGTACGTGGCCGGAATATGGCCATGCGTGCGGTGAAACGCAAGCTGCAACGCCATCTGCGCGACCCCATCCGGGCTGAGCTTCCACGCCTTGCAGTTGCGCTTGGCGAAATTGGTGTATTTCAAAAACTCCGCGGCGACATTGCCTGTGAGCTGAGCGGCATGGGCCTCGGCCTTATGGATGTCCTCAATCAAATTGTTCGAGAGCTTCCAGCAGAGCGGCACGGGGGTTCCTGCCTCCTTGGCCGTATACTCTGGGAGGTCTGGAAGGCGCGCAAACCCAGAGTCGGTGCCGCGCATGTCATGCCACACCTCATGCAACCAGCGGTTCCAGGACGTGCCATCCGAGAATGAATGCTCAAAGTTGACCATCAAATGCCCATCCGGTTGCGCAATGACCTGCACCTTGTCAAACCAGCGGCGCGAAGCATCGCCATGCAGCGCCGACTCCATGCGTTTGACCGTATCCTCAGACGCGCGGTCTTCCAGGACAAGCACAAACAACGCCGAATCAATGTCACTCAGCGATTGCGCGTTCACGGGGTCAAACGCGACCAGCTCCTCGCGCACCTGCGCCCACGTGTCACGGTTCTCGGCCGTGAGCATGGAAATGTCCACGTCCTCCTGTTGCTGGGGTGCATACGTGTCATTGAGGATCGCATCTAGGCGCTGCTCGAGTGCGGCCTGCGAGAGCAACTGCTTGCCATCGTCGCTGAGCACATCCAGTCGGTAAAACTGCGTGCCCTTGAGCACAGCGATATGGTTCGAACGTGGGTACGACGCCAGCACGTCACGATCTTTGTGCGGCACACGCGCGGTGCCAAACTGACGCGCAAAGCTCGACATGCACTGCTTCGGGTCCTGCTCCAATTCACTGCGCTTCACCTTTTCCCACCACTTGACCATGGACCTCACAAACGCCGACGTGCGGGGCACCATGCCCTGCAGGTTCCCATCCGTCTCGTCCTTCAGTCCATACGCTGGGTTGACGTTGATCGGGTTCTCGTAGCGTCCACCGAGGTACATCTGGTCCCAGTCGGCTTCAATATAGCTGTACGGGTACGACTTGCTCAGCGCCTGCGAAAGTTCACGCTTGAGCAGGGCTTCCTGTAGGTGACGGCCCTCCCCGGCCTCAAACGCGGCCGCCAGTTCGGCGTGCTCCTTCCACTGCTGCTCCGACAGCAGCGGGCGCTGCGACTCGAGGTAGCGCTGCACTGTATCGCCCAACTGCGGCACGGGCAGGCGCGGCAGGACGTACTCATTGCTGGTGAGCATACGCTTGAACCAGCCTGGCGGCGGGCGTTGCGCCGATGAGGAAGAGGAGGAGGAGATGTGCGCCACACCAGCTTGGCGACAGGCACGGCGAGAGGCCGCCTGCAGCGCCGACGGCGCGGTGGTGATGATGCGCATTGTCAGCTTGATGGGACTTGCTTCGATTCGAATTGTGGTGACGGATTGACAGGGAGATCTGCGGTTCACTCCACTCTGAAGTAAGCTGGTCGCGAGTGAGGTTTTTAAGCGCGATAAACCTCATACTTGAAGTTCGACGGATTTTCGGGCCAGCAAAAGGATGATGTAGCCGACGTGGGGCGGTGGGCAAATGACGGCGCCGAGGTTAAATACGGATCGATATGGGTTAAGATATGGGAGTGGGTGGTGGTGTTGGCTTGATCATTTCCGACCGAGGTTGGATTTCTTGCGGTTGGCTAGGTAGTAGCGACGAAAGCTGGCACGAGCGGTAGTGATCTGACTCGTGGCGCTACTGTATTCACCATCGGAGGAGGGTGGATTCATGCTGTGACCGTCAGTAGGTGAAGTAGCTTCCCGTCGCAATCGGTTGTCATTGCGTATTACCGTGCGAGACGCCGCTGGTGAGGAGATGTGGGTCAGCGCATCCGTCGAGTCATGGCTTCCTGCATCACTCCGTTTTCTCGTATAGGTGGGATTTTCGCTTGGATGAGTGGACGCGGCGTTGCTGCTATGCATACCAATGTGCTCTTTCAGAGAGTGATATTTGCCACGTTCTTGCGCAAGGCTCTTGGATAGGTCGAGCTTCTCTGCGACTAGGTCGTTGCAAATACGTTTCCAGTACTGGGAATGCAGCGCGAGCTTGGTATCGGTTGCATTCTGAGCTTGTAGCACGAGATCTTGTAGTGATTGCACCGTTGATTTCGTTTCTGCAAGGTCACTTTCAAGCCTAGTGGCACGATTATTTGAGGCATTGAGTGTGTCTTGTAGTATTCGTATCTGCTCACTGTAACTGCGATGACACGTGCTTTCTCTCTGTCCAATGTCACGTTGGAATTCGTGTTGCCAGCGTTCAAAGTGCTGCCACGTAGGTGTCACGGGATCCTCCACTTGAACTTCACTATTATCGCGTCTCACGTGATCGAGTTGTTCGTGCATTTGATCCGTCCATCGGTCGACCAAAATCTCCCCTACTTCGTCAGGCAGCATCGCTTCCGCTCCAATTTCCGGGCAAATAGATGTATCCATGCTGTTGTGTGAGTATCTGCTGGGGCTTGGTGTGGGCGAGTTTCCTTCCACGTCGGATAAATCGTTCAAGCAAGCCAGGTTTGTGAATCGCAAGCCATCCAACTCACCCCACGAACGCGAATCATCACAGCATTCAGCTAGTCTACTCGTCAAACCAACACTATAGCATATCCGCTGAACACCATGCAAGCGGGTGATAGCAGTGTCAAGAGCTGCCTCTGCGTCGAACGACCACTCGGTCGCTGACAAGCAATCACGCGCTATCGCCTCGAGGAGAGCATTGATACGATCCAAGTACGCGTCGTCGAAATCCACACCACAGCCTTCATCATCATTGACGCAGCTCTCGTTCATGCATGGATACGCAGCTTCAGTCGCTGCGGATATTGGAGTGGCGTACGCTTGATAAGCGTTCATGACTCGGTGCATAACGCGCCGACAATCACGTCGTTTCAAGGTGCTGACGCACTTTTCACAGTCGGTGTGCATTTTGGGTTACTTTACCACGAATTGGCTAAAAATATCCCTCCTAATTTAAGCCACTAGATCACAATGATCTAGGTATCCACGATACAATTGGCTAAAACTAATTGCTCGAGCTCTTCCCACCCATTTACTCCATTCACACGATATCGCCCAGGGAAGACGAGCAAGAGCGGTAAGGAGGAGCCGCTGCCTTGATCGCGGCAAGGAGCAAAGGACTATGAGGGGGGAGGCAACACTACTACTGGCGCTACGGACGTGCACGCGTGTGTCCTCCGCTGGCGCCTTCCGGTGAGGGAACGTTGTGTTAACGCTGTTCGTGGATGTGACTTTTGTTCTTGATTGCGACCGAAAACATGGCAGAACCAACCAAACAAGAGACAGATAGATATCTACGGCAGCTAGTCACCATGAGCACGAGAGTCCAGAAGCCGATGACCCAGCCCATCAACCTGATGTTCAGATTTTTGCAGAATGTACGTTAAAGCTGCCTTCCTTGTCTTGTTCACCGCGCGATATGTACGATTATTGACGCGAACTGATATGCTTCCAGAAATCTCGAGTCCAAGTATGGCTCTACGAACAGGTCAACACACGCATCGAAGGACGTATCATGGGTTTCGACGAATACATGAACTTGGTGCTGGATGACGCAGAAGAGCTGGACGTGAAGCAATTGAAGCGCACGCCTCTAGGCCGTATCTTGCTCAAGGGGGACACCATTACGCTCATGATGCCGGTCGATGGCTCGCAGCAATAGAGATCTCACACCGCGCTGAGGTGTGGGACATTGTCATTGACGAAAGACCGCGACCATCCAGCAGATAGATGAGGCAAACGACAAGCGCCATGTGATTGCTGGTAGATTGTAAGAGAAATGATTCGAAACATGACCAACACAAGACGTAAGAAAAAAACAAGTACTTCATTATTACTGAAGTGCAGATGAGCGAGCTAAAGCAACCAGTCATGGCTTGACAAACCAAGCCCGCATGGCGCTCGCATTCTCTCAGTTTCAGCCTAGGTTCGTTCTTCACTTAAAGCACGAGGTTGCCCGCGACCAGAACGAACACGGCAGTGAAAAACACGACCGACTTGGACACGCTGAGCGTGGATGCCGTCGATGGGCATGTGGAGCAATCCGACTTCTTGCAAATCTCGCAATCTGGCGCGCACAATGGACAGTAGCACGCCGCTGTGCCGTTGTCCAACGGCCGGCAGGTGCCCTCCCCACAATCCCTCGTGGTGCACGAGTCCTCGGTGGCACCACACGTCGGGCCCTTGAAGCCGGGCATACATGAGCACGTGCCCGTCTCAATATCACACGGGTTCCCGTTCTGGCACCCCAAATCGTTCGTGCACTTGGTGCAGCGCTGGTTGGGCTTGCCCTTCTTGTCCTTGTACTCCTTGCCGTCATAGCCGGCCTTGCACTTGCAGCGTCCATCCACGCAATCGCCGCCGGCGCCGCAGTCCACGTCACACTTGCTTGACGTTTCTTGCTGGCACTTGTCGCCCGTGAATCCCTGGTAACACGTGCAGCGACGCTTGTCCATGGTCTGAATGCTCGGGTACGAGCACGTACCATGGTTGTTGCACTGCGTCAAACTGTCCTTGGGACCGCATTCCTTCGGGAAACACGTGCTCGAGTCGTACGCCTGGTTCTCGCAATCCGAGACATCTACGCAAATGAATTCACCCGTCACCTTCTTCTTCTTGATCGTGACCGTGGCGTACGAGGCCGTACTGGTAGCCGAGGTATCCGGCTTCGACGTGTCATCGTCGCCGTCCTCGGCGGCCGTGTCCGATGACGATGAGCCACCGGCTTCTGCGCTGCCGTCATCCACGAGCGCGTCTTCGACATCGGCCGCGAACATGAGGAACCGACGCGCGGCACTGTCACTGCCCGAGCCAATGGCGTCGGCATCATCAGTGGCGCCCTCGCCCGACACGTCCTTGGCGGCAAACACGCAGTGCACGTTCAGGTACCCCACCTGCTCATCCTGGTACGACGGACAGAGACCTGGCTGGCCGCCGCGGCAGGCGGGGCGCTCGGCCGTGTTGGGCGTACACTTGCGGATCGTCTCGCCATAGTTGTCCACCACAATACAGACGGCTTCAATGTCCGGGAACTTGTCGGCGCAGTCGGCATCCGTGAGGCAGGCATATTCCGGCTCCTCCTTGGCAGCCAACGTGGGGTGCGCGGGCAGGAGCGCGGCCAGCACCACGGCGGCGGCGACCAGCGGCAGCGAGCAGAGCTTCATGCTTTATGCTTGATGGGGGCGACGCGACTTTTGATGGCTTGTTTGCAAACAAGACAAAGATTGCTTCTGGCCTGGCGGTGAGTTGGTCGTTCGGGCGTTTGTGTTGGCGTTGGCGTTGGCGTTGGCGACCGTGGGTGGGGTGCGTGTGTTGGCGTTCTGAACGGCGGTCGGGCAGGAGGCGCCTTTTCCTCGAACAAGCAGATGACGCGAGACCACTTGTTGTTGTTGGTTTGTGGGTTGGGGGGAGGTGGTTTCGCTCTCTTTCTTTTTTCAATTTGCGTGGTGCTTGCTCTCTCTCACACAGAGCTAAGGTTGGTAACATCAGACGATACTGTGTACCGGAAAGACGGAGCCTGCAGCGAAGCTTACCGTGTATAAACGTAAAATAACTTGGATAAAGTAGGGCGGTGAGAATTATTTGGTGTGAATCAAGTTGCGGAATTTCAGGTGTCGGGAAAAATTGCAACCCCAGCCCCTTTCAAGCTCAGTGATTCTCTTTACAAACGATTCGCCAGGTGTATTGATTTAGCGGTATCGTATGATTCTACTGAATTCATCCAATCATGAGTCGACATTTTTCCAAGACCAATCATTGGCTGAAACTAATAGGACGCGCAACGATAGTGGTTGCGTGCATTTGCATGAGCCGCAATTGACCAGACAAGCGCAGCAAGATGGTTTACTACTTCACGTCATCGGGTACGCCTCCATGGATGACGCTTACGAAGCTTGTCGGTGCTATTCAGTAGGTTAAACTCGCTCGCGATGGTGTACTTGACGCTGCCGCACGCATTCTGCGATCAATCTGGTGTTTCGATGGATCCAGAGGGGCACACCATTTACATGGGCAAGGAAAAATTCGAGAATGAAGACTTGATCCGCTATGGCTTCCTAGAGGACATTTGGTGAGACCTCTTGCGTACTTCAAACGTCAACGATGTTGTATTTGTGTACTGATTGTCTGCGCTGGTCAGGTTCCACGTTGATGACCTATCCTCGGCGCACGTCTACCTTCGATTGCCAATGGTTTGTCACTTTGTCACTGTAGAAATTTGTCGTGGGCATCCTGCTACGACATATGGGATGCGTGCCTGACAATCCTCCGCGTTTGCTATAATAGGGTGCCTCTGCAATCGACAATATCTCCGATACGTGTCTGGAAGAATGCGCGCAACTTGTCAAGGTATGCCATGCATGCTTGTTGTCATACTGTCCGCGCCTCGGTGCTTACCCGCGAATTTATGTGGTAGGAAAATTCCATTGAAGGATGCAAGCGCAAGAGCGTCAAAGTTGTACGTGACGACCACATAATAGATTCGACGTGGCCCACGTGCGCCTTCGCTCATTAATTTTTGGCAATAGGTGTACACGAAGTGGCGCAATCTGAAAAAGACACCGGCAATGGAAGTCGGGCAGGTTGGGTTTAACCACCCAGAACGGGTACGCATAATTGGACAACAGCAGCAGTGCAATCTGAGGTGTTATTGCTGCTAACCAGCCAGTCTGCTGCAGGTGCGGACCTACGTGGTAGAGGAGAAGAATCGGGATATCCTCAAAGCTCTGAACAAGACCAAGCAAGAATCATACCCGGACTTGGAAGGTATGTGGCTTGATGCCATTTCTCAGTTTTTTCGTATCTTGTTGAGGCACAGGCCGATTAAACGCTGATACTATGCTCGTGCGGCACTGACAGAGGAACGCCGTCAACGTGAGCTGCTCTACAAGGCGGAGCGCAAACGGCAGCGTCAGCAATTTGAAATGGAGCAGCGGAAGGCCAAGGAAGAATACAAGCAAGCAAAGGAATTGCGTAGCTACTCGTACGTGCACTCTATCTCATCGTCAGTGTCTCTGGTCTAGTTCCGCAAACTCACCGTGCTTATTCCCCACCACTACAGAACCTTGCTATCGCGAGAAAACATTGAGAGTGGTGACACGGTGACGGCATCGGTTGATCTCTCCAGCGTCGACGCCTACGAGGAAGACTTCATGTGAAGTAGTAATACAGCTCTTCCCCCCATAGTGTTCGACTAAGTTTACGGTAGTAGAATATGGGACTGTCACTCAGATGAGGAATGGCACTTCCGTTTGGTGGCGTTGCGTTCGCGTGTCATATTCGTTCGATTAGTGGAGGCGATGACATCGGAGAACAGGGATGTGGTAGCTGCAGGCGCGGCGGAGGAGTCCACACCATTGATGCAGCAGCAGCCAACTTGCGTGGCCGCGGAAGATGCGGTGGAGAAACAGATTCAGCAATGCCTGCAGATCCTCAAGGGCAAGCGAGATGAACACAAGTTTGCGGGATTGCTCATGCTCACCAAACTAAATGACGTGACCCCAGAGCGGATGCGAGACGTACGAAGGCAGGTAGTTGATACCGTCGGCGCTAGCTTTTTCTCGCGGTTGCTGCACACGAAAGGTATGTTCCTTGTTTCTGGCTTCGTCTGGATGGGTTGGTGGATTATTTGAGTGGAAGCGGGATATATATCAGCGGTGAGGGTGGATATTCACACTCACGCGATGCCATCCTTGCAATACTGGCAGGTGCAGAGGACGGTGGTAATGGCTTGTCGTCTTTTCAGATCCTTGGACTCAATCTCATCGCCAGGTACGACAGAAATAATGCCGATGACGTGCATCAGGTCCGAGTGAGATTGCAGCGGTTGCCTGATTGAAAATACTGATGTTCACTTACATAATGCCTCGCCAATGGGCTGGACTGGACACGCATAGCTTTTGTGCTGACGCGGAAATTGCAGAGCGGTTTGCACAAGACAAGCTGCTTCGATTTATTCTTGACCAGCTCGCGCTATTGACCCCACCGTGCAGCGCATCTATGCAAGATTGTGTCCAGATACTTCGTGGTATGAATGCAACAACCAAGGGTACAGACCTTATCCTCCAAGAAGGAAACCTGGCCCTCCTGATGACGGCGCTACGGCATATGTCGAAAGCAATTCAATCTCGAGGTGAGAACGGTGGCGACACGGCCTCTGAGAATGTTCCTCAAATTGACACGGATGCCGCCGTGCTGGAAGCAGCATGGTCGATGATCGACGAATTATCCGCTCATCCCGCGTTCTGGGCCAATGTTGCCAGCTATGATTTTGAGTTCGTATGCGCCAACTTTTCCCATGTGTGCGGACGCACATCATTGCGTGTCTTGTCCATCTTTACGCGATACATGAAGTTGCTTGAAAACGACAGCGCCCCCGCGGAGTTCTTGAGCTCCCTGGCACTCAGCGATCTTCGACTGGGCGTACTCCGCTTTCTGCGTTCAAAGTGGCCTCATCAGGAACGCGACGAGTGCTTACATTTGATTTACCTCTTGATGCGGCATGCGGGCATGTCATGGATGCTGCCCGGTGCAACTTTGCGAATCCAAGCGCCCCCAGAGGACGTATCGGATGGGAAGTTTGTCTTATTCGTACTCAAATTGGTGTCGATCGAGGTACGTTGCACGCGGCTAGCTCTGTGGCTATACCGCTGCGCCGTTTTTGATCGCTGCTTGTTAACGACCCGGATCATTTGATATGGACATATTGATATCAAACAGATCAAACTTATGCTTGATGAAGCAGAGCTGGCATTGATTCAGCTAGAAGACAAGCAAGTGGAACGAGTAGACGAGCAGGAACGGCAAGACCATGAAATTCAGCGCGCAATGGCTGTGTTACCCATTTGCTTTGGCATTGTGGAAATGGTGGTTAGCGGACTTGTATCCGGGGGAACAGAAGACGACGTCACTCAGCCGTTTCCGTACAACATTCTCCTTGAGGTTCAGCAGACGTTTGCGCAGATTTTCACGGTGGTGTTGGAATTGTTGACACTGGCACGGGACTATATGAAGACTCACCGGTATCGCGATTTGTTAGAGCGACAAGAACAGTCGGTTTTCCAACTTGACGCCATTGTCTACGCTAGTGTACGCGTGCTTGGTGCTTGGCTCGCTGAGGACTCGGACACTTGTGTCGATGAGGTGCTGGATATTCTGCCGTTTCTTGTATGCTTCAACCCCCTCCCGCCCATGCATGTGGGTGAACATGGCCACGACAAGCAAGGAACAATACTCGCCGCCGCTGGTGAGAACGACGGTGGATCGCACTCGGAGGGTGAAGTTGACTCTGATGACGAGATTGACTCGGACGATGAAGTGGAGAATATTGCTCAATTGGTACAAGAAACTTCGCTCGTGGACAACAACAATGGTGGCGTCCCCATGGATCCCCTTAATTTCTTGTTGCCCGGGTTGCTTCAAATCAGTGCAACCCCGCTCGGTGCCGACGTGAGTGCAGCTGACATGAATGTCTTGCGCCGTCTACTTCGCTTCACGTGTTCACTCTGTGCCAACATTTCGTCAGGCGATGAAGATATTGGAAAGGTTCCGTCACTCACGCTGTGCCTAGGGATTCTCATGAATATTCTACTTCTTCGTGGCAATAGCAGCCACAGTGCTACGCTTTCTTCTGAGCCCAAGCTCCCAAATGTGGACGAATGGTATCGCGCTCTCTCATTTCTGCTACCATTAGCGTGTGCTAGTGGCTCTTTCCTCTCCAATGATATGCTGTTGAGCGAGGCAGAGCGTGGCGAAGATGATCGGTACGTCATGGTGCTTCACATTGTTTGTGTCGTCCTGTTGGTCGCGAGTCAATTCCAAGATCCGTCCCTACGAACCCGTATTCAGCAACCACCAAGCCGCTTATCTCCAGCCGTGGCAAGACTCGTAACACCTTTCAATTCCGTCGTGAAGTGGCTGCTTGCGCACCCACCGGATGAATCCTCCTCGGCTGCTGCTGATTTGCTCGAGTTGTGTCGTGGACTCTCTATGCGGTCGCCATTGCGAGAAGATATGTTCCGCTAGGTTTACGGTCGGGTACACGCAGCACAAGGAAGTCGTTAGTGTTTGAATCTGGCGACCTTTTATCCAGCGCGGTTGTTTCCATCGATGCGAATGACTATGCTTCAATCTTCCGTCCCCATGCATTCTACCCAGCCAATGCGCTGTGATCACTCCATGGACGACGCGTCGAGATAACAGTACCTAACAGGCAGAGAGTGAGTGGAAGAAGATGACCAGGTACAAATGGTGCGAGAGGATGGATTCTGTCTGTGTCCGTGTGATTGGATTGGGAATGTGTCCTAGCTGGAAAAACTTGTCCTAAATATTGTAGCACTGCAAACGCAAATGGGTTCTTACACCGATGCGGAAAACTCCTGTTCTTCTGTCGAACGGGCGATGCGTGCGCGCTTATTCATCTGCGGGAGATCTTCGTCTCGGAATCGACGCCGCATGGCGTGGCGTGGAAGAATGGGGACGACGGGCTCCGTGATGCATGGAGGGATCTCTTGTCGCGGCTGGATCACGGTGGCGTTGAGCACGGGCAGCCCCGTGGGTTGCAGCCCCGGGAGCGAGACGGTAGAGGCGGTGATGGGTGCGGTGGCAAAAGGATGCAGCAGTGGGGAAGCCATCCCCACGCGCCTGCTACTGCTGGTGCTGGTGCTGGTGCTGGTGCTGGTGCTGGTGCTGGTTCTGGTGCTGGCATGCGAAGGCACGTTTCTTCGCACACGCGCGTTCACGACGGCGCGAATGACCTGATTGCTGGCTGGCAGCTCGAGCAGTTCTGACGCGGGCAATCGCGCCTGGGACTGCTGCAGGATGATGGTGGTGTTGATCGCATAGACGCTGTAGTTGGTGCGCGCATCCGTGGGCAGCTGCGCGCGGCAGGTCGGGCACGTGCTGTGCATCTTGAGCCAGGGTTCAATGCATTCGACATGGAAGTGATGCTGGCAGGGCAGACGCACACAGGCGCGTTGCATGGTCTCCATACAAATGACGCAGGTCACGGGGTCACACGGCCCGACGTCGGGCGGCGCCACCACGAGCTCGCGCTTGAGCGCATCCAGCACGTGCATGGCCGCGGGCGACACGCTGTGCAGCTGCGGCATGATGTAGCGAATGATGGACTGCACCCACCGCGGGCTCTTGAACAGGCGCAGCGCGTCCTTGATCTGCGAGTTGGCCGGTGCCGCGTACCGCACGTTGACGCGGATCGCGAGGTCCATAATGATGCGAAGCGAAGCGAAGGGCGCTTCACACAAGGAATGACCTGCTTGCTTACCAAATCAATGGTCGCCTTGCCAATGTCGATTGATTGCCGCTGGGTTAATGCTCTGGGGGCCAATGCTGCCAATTGGAAAGTGCGCACTCTTCCTCCTCTTCCTCCTCTTGCTCCTCTTGCTCCTTCTGATACCGCTTGCCTAGTCTTGTCTTGGCTCCACTCCCCCTCTTTGTGTCCCTTGTCCTTCTTCGCGGTCACGGAGTGATGGTCTGGCAGTTGAATGCGCAGACAAGCTCTGTGCCTGTGGGAAAGCAGAGTGATGTTCGATCGGCGTGAGCTGGGTTTCTTCTTCTTCGCTTGTTTGTTTGTTTCTTTGTTTCCTTCAAGCAACCCAACCAACCACGTGTTTTCTCTCGCGCTTTCTCGCCCACGGAATGATATCAAGAAGCAGATCCACGCTGATGTGACGTGATGGAAATGAAGATCAGAAGACTCGAGCACTGGAAGACTGGGGGAGAAGGCGCGCGGAAAGCCGACCCACGGAAAACGAACGGTCTCCTTCCGCTGGCTGGCTGGGCGGGTGGCTGGGCGGACGAGTGACAAGTGATGCAGGCTCTCTCTCTCTCTCTCTCTCTCTCTCTCTCTCCTGGATGCTCGCGGTGATCGAGCGAACGCAAGAATGAACTGACCATGGGGGGCAACGAGGCCATGGAGCCCAGGCCATCGCACAGGCGCAGTGTTGTCTCTATTGAGTGCGCGCGTGTGTTTTGCGTCGTTTTGCCCGGCCTGTGCTGTGCGCGCAGGCCCACGCCCGTGCCCATTTACGGCGGCTACCAGAGCCAAGCACAGCTTTTAGATGGCCGCTATTTTCATCCTCTGGCCTATTTGCGGACGGACACGTTCGAAGCTGAGGCGAGTAGGGTGCTGGTGTTGCCCGTGGGATGCATGGGTGACGGGGGGACTGTGCGCCGCTGGGCTTACTCATCTGACCTGCCTGTGGTAGGTGGAGCTACGGGTAGTAGACCTGCTTTGACTGGGAAATGGTGCAAAGCCCCTCCCCCGTCCATAGCAGCATCCCTGGTCGAGAGCTGATGCAAGGGGCGTTCAGGACCCCTGATGCCAACGGCATTGCACCGTTGGCATGGGCGGGATGGGTCGCTCCGCCCCATGGAAGCATAACGGTGTTATTTTTGTGAGTCGATCGCTAGACTACTGAGCTGCACTAATGCTCACGATGGTATCCGTAGGTGCGATGGCCGTTCACAAGAGTCGAGGGGGAGAGTGGGTTGCCCGTTGAAGAAGAAGAAGCGCTGGCTGACTGGCTGGCTCGCTCGCCAGCTAACCCAGTGCGCTGGGATCAAGCCTGGAGCGTCACGCACCCCTCCTGACTAGTAACCACGCGCCGGATATGGAACTGAACGGACCCAGGCTCGGTTTTGGGCACAGCATCGTTTCTTGCAAGATCGGACCTCAGTGTGGCGGGCAGTTTACGATCTCTCAGCAACCGACAGGGTCTAGTGGGGGTTAGTGGCGCAGTTGCGGGTGCCGTTGAAGGAGAGCTGTGGGAATTCCACCTCCCAAAAGTAGCTGGATGGCATGTCCAGTACCAGTGAACTGACGACTGACAGAGGGGTTTCCAAGGGCAGACAGCGAGGAGCCGGGAGTATGAGAATTTCATGCAAGAAGTGGCCGTGCGTTCTCCTAAAGCACACTATCACATGTGGCGGGAAAGTGGCCTGGGATTGATTCAACTGGAATGCACGTTACGTGGGGAATGAGAGGCAACATGCCGGCGTACATGGGAGACTTTGGTGTTCTTATTCGCGCATAGACATCGTGATTCATCATACTGTCAATGCCGTCGGGTACCAATAGGTACTATCGCAAAGCACCAAGTATCAGGTTTTGATCGAGCAAGTTGAAGCTATCCATTCTCGACGTCCATTACTCAGGCGATATAGATTCTCGACCGTTGTGGCGCATTTCCTTTTGGCTAACTTCAGGTAAGCCGCTTAGTATCACGTAACCACCGCTTAACATCATCCCTGCCCGAAGCTGGACTGGATAGAGCGACCTGTGAGACTTGTGCGTACTCACATACTACGAAGTACATGCATGAATAGGGAGGGGATAGCTGTCTGAAACCAAAATCCGCGAATGATGCGAGAAATGTAAGAACTTCAAAGCAACTACTCCAGCACTGGAGAAACGATCGCCATGGTGGGGCCATACCTATTGTGAATAGTCAGACACCATCAAATGCGGCGTTTTCATCCGCGTAGAAAGATGCATCCATGCGCGACTCTTTCTAGATACCCAAGAGTCACACGTCTAAAGACCACGGAAGAAACGATGTAGTTACGCATGGATTCTTTCACGTTTACTATCAACTTCTTTACCGTGCAGTTATCTTGAACTATGGTCCCATTCTACTGAAATGGTTCGTCCAGTGAGATGCAGTCCTTCGGTGTAAGAACAAACGATGAGTGAAGAGGTTGAGCCATATTCGATCCGCTCAGCGTAATCGGTCGAAGAGTTTCTAATCGACCTGTGCTGAGCTGACCAGTAAGGTCACAAGCTTCTTGGAACCTGGATGATCTCGTTGTTTGTCCTGCATCGGGCACAACGTTCAGTAGTTTCACACGTTATAGACCTGGAAGAGCATCATTTCAAAACCAAATCTAGACTGGGGACGAATTTAGTATCAAAAACTCACCTGGTTCTTCTGAAGTCATGAGTAGCTGAACCTGCATTTGTAGTCGCTCTATCTCGTTCCTCTGTTGCGCAATTGTGGAATTGAGCTCGTCTACTTTCGCCACGGCACCGCTTCGCTTATTGCGCTCGAGTTCTAACCGCGCAAATGGCAAAGGCGATGGTGGTTTCCCAACATGTCGAGCTGTTGGTGACTTCATCGAGGGGACTGCATGCTGTTGACTCTTCAGTGATGAAGTATTAAATATTGGCATGAGCTTGCACGAAGGTGAAAGACTTGCTTCAATCGAATCGGAATCGTTATCTCTGCAAAGACCCGGACTTGGTGAAGCAATTTGATGGCACGAGTTGCTGTTTACCAACTTCTTTGAGGTTCTTGCGCCAACCGGACTTAGGGGGCCATCTCGGCATGTGCTCAACTGGTGCTCCATCTCACGAATCCGCATTTGCTGAAGCTTATTCTCTTTACGCAGCTTGTTACATTCTTCGATCAGGATGCTTCCTTCTGCAACCGCATCACGTCGAATCCGGTCGGCCTTTGCCTTTGTGTTCTCCAGAGTCGCCCGCAGCGTCATGATTGTTTTGCTCATGTGTTCGACCTGTTTGACAGATTCGCCGAGAGTTTGTTTCTCATCGTATCCTAGAGCTTCGTCTGTGATACCCGGATTGGATTGATTCGTGCCAGTGACCTCGGATTGACCTGACTGGTTACCATTCTTAAGCGATGGGCGCATGTTACCAGATGCAGGGCTTGACAACGGGAGTGACCGAACATTGCCAATACTTGTCGCTTCTTCTCTGTCGCGTTTACTTGGTGAGAGTACCGCACTGTGTGCGTCCAGAACACTTTTTTTCGTACTGGGGCTACTACATTCTTGCTCCGACGATTTTGAATGCGTTAGAGGTGGCTTCTTCCGGCTCGGTTCTCCCATCGCAAATACTCGGTATGCATCCTTCACCGCGGCTTCCATTTCTCTGAAGTCAGTGATTTTAGCCATTCGTGTTATCTCTCGGACAATTTCGTTCACGACGTACTCCTTTTTCAATACACTCTGTCTCAATATCTTGACCTCTTGAAGCAGCGTCTTCACTTTTATATTCTTGTTTTCGATATCTTGTTGAATGATAGCTTTTGCCTGATACTCGTCCGCCAGTTCATTCTGCATGTCGTGGATCTGTGTCTCCATCATTACCATATGTGCCTGCATCGGAGATTTCGCTGCTTCCATGTTGTCGATCCGGTGGTGAAGAACGCTGCGAAAGTTCTCTAATATTCGATTGGACGACTTTAAACCACCAATTTCTTTCTCTTTGTCAGCAATGTTGAACTTGCACGAGTCGAAATGTTTTTCGTATTGACTCAGCGTTCCCTCCAAGTTTGCAATTTTGGCTCTCTCTGTGGATAACAAGATATCGCGAGCGTGTGACGATGCCTTGAGCTCCTGCATTTTTTTCTTTAACGATTCGAGCTTGGTGTTTGTAGCGCTGAGGAGCCCTTGTTTGACTGCAGTGTTTTGTCTCTCTGCCTCGAGCTGTTTTTCATAGCTTGCACGCAGGAGTTGTAATTCTTGCTCGTAATCCACCTCTTCTTGATGGAGAACCTCTTCAAACTTGACGTGATTATACTTTAGATCGTCGTGTAGTCGTTTGATGATCTCATTTTGTTCCTTGCTCCGCGAGTACGCCGATTTCCTCTCGACATGTAGCATATTTCTATGTTGCGTATCTTGAGCTTCGATCAGCGCCTCACAGCGCTGCCGTGTTTGCTCGAGGATCTCGGACTGTTCATCATATCTTGCTATCTCCTGCGCCAACTTTCTCTCGTACTGATTCTCTAGCTCTTGGGTCATTTTCACATGGTTGGCTTCCTTGTGTGCCATATCTTCTGCATGCTTGCGCTGCATTTGCTGATGGCGATGCTCCAACTCTTCGTACCGTATCCGTTCTTGCACCATCATTGATTCGGATTCCTCTTTGACACCACGCAACCGATCAATCCACTCGTTCTCCTTGCGGTGTAGTGAAAACTCCACATCTGCTTTCACTTGATCGTAGCGATGCTGTAGTTCAGTTATATTTGCTTTTTGTTCTTCAAGATCCTCTCTTGCGATGAGAATTGCATCAGAAAACGCGCCCTGCTTTTTGTCTTGTGTGCGAGCAGACTCGCTCGCATCTGCACCATTAAGAATGGGCGAATCGCGCTGTGAATCCGACAATGTGCTATATCTCGAGTGACCGACAAGTTGGAAGATCTGAACACTCCCGTCTTCCGAGCTGGAGAGAAGCAACTCGTTGTCATCCGTGACACGCATAAACGTGATGGTAGTTGCATGTCCATGGCACTCGTAAATACAACTCTTGTTGGTCAGCGGTAACGAGAAAACCATGATTGATCCTGTGTTTGTGCCAGCAAAAATGCGATTGCGATCCTTTGCCATGGCGGTAATGCATACTCCGTGAGGCAGATCAACCGTTATGGCTTCATCCCCGCAATACAATTCACGTATTTTCCCATCGCTGCCGGCGACGAATGCAGACCTAGGGTCTCGGTGGTCCGCAAGCACTACAGAATACTGACATTGCTTCACATTATGCTGAAGTTCTTCGCACCGAGTTCCTGTTGAGCAAATGGTATGGTTAAACTGTGGTTAGCGCATTATGAACGTGCGGAGAGTGACGCTTCTGTCGAAAGACACACCTTTAAACATGTTCCATCGATACACTGATCCGTCATGGGCAGCTGAATACAAAAAATAATCATCTTTTGTCCAGGCCACGCTTTTGACCGCCCCAATATGACCTGAAAATGTGTTCACAAGCTCGCACTAAACACACATTAATGCATAAGACACTACAGCCAGGGGGGGAGGGGGGAGGGCACAGGATTTCACCCTTCTGATTGCCGCTACATACCGTATGCGTTCTAAACACTGACACTGCCAACCCAGCTGCACAAGCAAACAAATGTCCACCATTGGAGAAGCGGACAACGCGGCAAGACTTTACTAGCAGCTCCCGAATCTGGCGCAAAGATTCTTGCATGATATAAAACAACCGAACTCGTTCCTTAAATGTGACCACGATAAAAAAACCAGAGGGATGCAATGCTAGTCCCACCGGTTCATCAACACATTGATGAATCACCTCACACTGTCGGAGCTCGAAATTCCACAGGCGAACAGTTTTATCGACTCCGCACGATGCCAAAATTGGTCGTTGAAGGCACGAATCGACTTGAAGTACTGCGCCTACTTGATTTCCCTGAGAATTGAAGTGATTTGCAGAATAACAGACAAATTGTAAGGGTGCTGCAATCACCAGCACCAGCAGCACCAGCAGCGTCATCATCGAAGTAACAGTACTTACCCCACGAAGAAGCTCGCGATACTCCACTCTATCTTCTTGCACAGTATCAATGCCACCTAAAGAAAAGGTAAGCAACTCTTGAGATTTTGTGCTGGCCACGATTGACTCCATGTTTGGTGAAATCGATACACTGTCAAAGGGTGCCTCTCCAACTGATACAGATCGAACAAACGCGAATGGATCCTTGGGGTCATCCTGCAAAGTGACAGGCACATCAAGTCAACGATAGAACAGTAGCGTTCCAAGACAACTGCGACCGGCAGCTTCTGATTTCATACCGAGTATTCATAAAGCGTAAAAAACCCAGCCGATCCGGCCAAAACGAATCCCTTCGCGTGGCTCGCCAGGCATTCTAACCGAACGTACGAAGGTTGGTGGCATCTTGACGAATGAATCAGATCCACTCCACTTGAGTCGCTTGTGGAGCAGAAAAACAGAAGTACGCCACGCTCAGATACCGCAACCATGTGTTCTTTGATCCAGATATGATCGACAAAATGCTCCTGCTCCCTTGTTGGTGGTAGCAGGTTGCCGATCTTGAAGTCGTTGTTTGTCCACACCCAATACTTTAGTATCATCGGACCCGAGACAGAGATATAATTGGGATTGTTTGGATTGATGAAGATGCGAGAACCACGGCTCGGGCATTTGCACGATGCGACCAGTTTGCCCGTGCTGACCTTCCAGTACGTCACGTTGTGTGTTGGTGCATCTTCGAGCAAAACTAGAAACTTGTTGTCTGATGAAAAACTGCACGACACAACGTTGGAATTATGTGGAAGATTGATTGCTTTCACACGAATGCGCGAGCTCATTCGGTATATAGCCAGTATGTGCTGTTGGTGTGCTTGTTCTCGAAGTTGGGCGTGGATTAACGACCCCTGGGTCGTTTTTGTTGCCGTGACACTGGGTGCAACAGCAGTTTGAAGCGAACGAACCGGGTGGATTTCAACAATTGCGATCAGTTCACGATTGGCGGCGACTCGAAACGCCTGAATAGACCGCACACACTGTGTTGGAGAAAAAAACTCCATTGCTCGAGTTTCCATGTGCAGGATACAGACATGATGCCCCACAGGGTACACTACTGCACTCTCGCTTGAGAATTCCACCAACTGGCGACCGCACGATCGAGTGCCCAGTGCATAGCTTTCCAAATGAGTAGGGGGCAGTGAAACATTAGCATCACTCCTTACGTGACTGCGAGCAGTGTCACAAACTTCACTTACCTAGCGCGAAGGTACTGGTGCCCATCTCTGATCTCGACATGCTCTCTATCGTCCACTGCACCGGAGTCTGGAGTTGGCGTATCGTATGCATCGTCGTCTACAGATCCCTGCACAATATCAACTGCATGATTGGCATGCTGCTCGTCGTCTAGCATTGGATCCATCGTCTAGCGCATTGATATTCCCCCCCAAATCTCCCCCTGATGTGCTCTCGACCGAGGAGGACAAATACACCAAACAAGAAGGATATAATTGGGTTTTTTTATAGCGCGTAAGCGTGCCTGGTGGTTACAGTGGAAACTACTCAAACAATGCAGGCGGATGAATCGGCACGGCCAGCGAGGCGTCCATTTGCAAGTTAGAGCGTGATCAAGCACGCGAAGTAGACAGCAGGCAGAGAAGCGAGACAAGGCTGAGTGGTAATCAAGATCGAGATGCTGAGTGGCATATTTCCGAAGCGAAAGAAGCTGCAGGATTTGCGTGCTCCATCCTTACAGGATATCAAGAGGTAGGCAGCAGCGAAATTGATGTGGTTATGCGCTCATGGAGACGAATACAAATATGAACAAATGACGGTGGCAATGCGATGCAATCAATTGGCGGTGGTCTTGATTCGAAAGGTTCCGCGATGTGTACTCACGTTACGCAGAGAGGAGGCATGTGGATATACCAGCCTGCTTTGAAAAGGTGGGTACTGGACTCAGACATCGCACTCCATGTTGAGCAGAGTTACAATGGACATGGGATGCTAACCATTATTGTGTGGGCAAACCTGCCGCGATCGATTCAGAGTATATACAAGGCAATTTCGTGTCATAAGGAGCTTCAATCCGTCGATTTCCGACAAGAAGATATTAGGGATCCGCAGATAATTGCTCTCGCGGAAGCTCTGCTTGAGATGCCTATGATTTCATCGCTAGATCTCCGAGACAACAGGATAACTGATGATGTACGTTTCGACCTGTGTGCAGCTAGATCAGGAGCAATATCGATTACTCACGTGTTACTTTGAGCGTTGTAGGGAGCCAAGGCCCTACTTGAAGTGCTACGTCAACAAATTATCGTTGTAAAAGCACCTCCTGTAGTGGATCCGGTGACGAGCAAGGTAGTCCCGGCCGCAGTACTGCCAGAGTTTTCGCGTTGTATAATCAGTGTGAACCTCAAGGGGAACGAAATTTCAGCGACGGTGCTGAATGATATCGTCCAGTACACCGAAATACTCAAACGCGAAGACAAACGGCTGGAGATTCGCGCAGCTTTGAATCAGGTTGACCGGAATGCGAATGGTGGTGTAGATGATGATGAGTTTAAAGCGGCAGTCAAGCTTTTAACCGGGACTGAGCCAGGCAGAAAAGAGGTTTCGCAGTTGATAAGCCAGAGTTCAATGTCGGGAGATCAACTCCAGAACGCAATTGCCCTCGAAAGTGTTTTGCTCGCAAAATGCTCACCGTCGCCTTCAAAGAAGGCGGCATGTCCGCCGTGGGAGGCACTGGTTCAAAATCGTCACGCAAGCTTGGGTACATACGCATTGACGTCATCTTCGATGGGGTCACCGGACAAAAGAGCGCATTCTCCATCATTGGATTCGTCACTACCATCCGACTCTAGTACAGATGTCGCTGCAATATCTCATAGTCAGGGACAACAGCATACTGTGACTTCTGAGCCTGCCAACATCACACAGCGAATCGATGATACACCATCGAGAGTAGGATTATCTCCAACCCCAGCACCAACCGCACTTTCCAATCAATTACCAGCTGAAAAATTACCAGCAACGATCGCTAGAGAAAATCAGAGCACAGCCGAAAGTTTGAAGTCGTTCAGTGCTCCTTCCAAATGCACACTTTCGTCTCCGGTTCCATCGCCGTTGAAATCGACAAGTTCCGCCCAAGGGCGTTTCAACGAAATTCAAGGATCAGTATCAGCGAAAGGGGTGATCTCAGGAGAGATGCACCTGGACAATTCTCGTGAACTCAGCATCGTACGCCCCGATGCGCCTCAAAAACAAAATGTTCCTATTTCGCCGGTCGAACAGACGGCGAATTCAATTGGACAGAACTCGTGGAAACTATACGAAGCTGTAGATTCGCACAAGCCCCCTCAGCATGAGCAAACACCGCAACGCACAAAATCGGCTGTCAGCGATGACGATTCCTTACTCGACGTGTCTGCATGGAAAGACGAAGAAGACTTCACCGATGAGGACGATAAAATCAATCGCATTTCGGTTTGTGACGATGGGCCACAAGCTACCGATGGCATAAAAAAGGACCGTGACGTTCTAAATAGCGTGTCTACAAGATCTTCCGGCGCTTCTGACACTTCAGTGTGTACCCCCGGCCGTCACGTTTCTCAGTCAGACTTGGGAGGCACTTTGACTCAAGCTGTAGATATCAATTATTTCGACGCAGACGATAACAATATGGATTCTACCGTTGATTCACCGTTGGTGAGCGAAAAGAAAGACCTGCTGAGAAATGTGCACGAAAATGGGTTATTCAACGGTTCAGATGATTCCATGTCTCAACCACAAGCTGACGTAACTGTAAACGAGGAGGAAGCGGAAGAAGAACGCATCGAGTGTGTTTTATTTGACGTTGTGAAAGATGGTAAACAACGGAACATTGCGAAGCTATTGCACACCGAATTCAAGCGTGACCTCGCTCTCGAGTCATTTCCAGACTTCATCCCATTTCAAACTCTCATCGTGTTAAGCCTCTCGGATAACGGGTTGTCCAATCTCTCGTTGATCAAACAAGTACGTGTTGTTTATTTTAGAAATCTGGGTGCCCACCTTTTACTATTTGTTCTGACCGGC
>JAADWT010000020.1:0-57444 GCA_023336285.1 Pythium grandisporangium
CCCCCCCCCCCCCTTCCTCCGCTCCGCTCATCCTTTGCCATGTTCTGTGGAGAGTGTGGCCATCGCTGGGCACCAGACGAGGTGGCCAACGCCAGGTTCTGCGCCGAATGCGGGGCTCCACGCGAAGACCTACCAGCAGCACCAGCACCAGCACCAGCACTAGCACTAGCACCAGCACCAGTGTTCACATCACCGACACCAGCGCCGGCGCCACTATCGACTCCTGGTGTCTGTACGCAATGCGCAATCCCATTTGAAGACCCAACGGCAGCGTTCTGCGGTGAATGCGGCCACCCGCGCCCTCGCCCACAGGCGCAGGCACATGCGAATGTGAATGCGAATGCGAATGCGAATACCACTGCGCAGGCGCCACCTCCTCCGTACCAGCCAGCAGCTGTGACAGCAGCACCGGCCTCGTGGGCGGCACCCGCTGTTTCTCCGCCCGCCACGGTGGTGGAGGATGACGACGACGGCGATCTCTTCGGTGCTGCGTCCTCCACGTATACGGCTCCATCTCCACCGGCAGCGACACCAGCGTACACCAGCTCCCCTCCGCCGTCAGCGGCGAATACTGGCTCGTTCTCAAGCTTCTCCACCACTCCAGCCAGCCCGGGGGTCAGCGTTGGGTACAACCCGTCGCACATTACGCCACTCGCATCGCCTCCACCAGCGGTGCACCCCACGCCTGCGCCACCGCCGCCCAGTGAGCCTACTACTACGGAGTCTCCCCCGGCATCTGTCACGCTGAACGCCGGCGGTCCCGTGAACCAGATCAGTTCCTTACTGGCCAATCTGTCAAGTACGTTCACTCTCATTCCTGCCTGCCTTTTTGTTGTTGGTGGTGCATATCGGATGCTGACGAAAGGAATGCATCGTGTGTCATGCGTGCATTGAAAAATAGTCACCAAGTCGGATGCGAACGGGGGAGAGCGGCAGGAACCGGATGGATCCGGTGATGGGATCTCGATTCGCAGCGTGATTCGCACACGCAACATGGACTCGTTGTCCACGCGACTCGCTATCTCGCAGGCCGTGGAGCGGAATCGGGCGCAACCCATGGAACAGGTGGAAGGATACAATGTCACCAAGGTGGACGACACCATTACGGTGGCACACCATGCCCGCGTGGGTGTCGAGGAAGACCACTACTATGATTCGCGCACGCTTCCCGACGACAACCGTGAATGGATGCAGATTTTGCGTAGACACCGGCAGTCAAGTACCAAATTCACTGGTGCGTCTCACGCGTCTGACTTGTTATTATTATTATTATTATTATTATGGAGCGGTAGACTGACGACGGCGAATGGATTGGTGGCTTGTGTTCTGTTCGTTCACTATTCTTTGCAGATCCGCAATTCCCACCAGACGCGACTTCGCTGTTTCGTGATGTGAACAATAAGCAGTTCCCACATCTGGAAGAGTACATCTGGAAGTGGAAGCGTATCAGCGACTTTTTCCAAGAGATTGCGTACGTACTATCGTACGCGTTGGTAATAGATGGATATGATATGTGATGGTGCATGGACTGACCGATTTACTGCACATCTGTGGACTTCAGGTATGTCGAAATCACGATGGTGGACGACGACAAGAAGCATGTGTGTTCGATCGCGATGAAATCCGCTGCCGAAGCTGAAAGTATTTTGAAAGTGATCCGTGAATCCCCAAACCAAGGGATTGATCCGAGTTTCTTCACAATTGCTAAAGATGCTGTCACAACGGGTGTAACTAAACGCCGCCGAGACCATCTCATGCTGTGCACGAAGAATATGATTGCTCACCTCAGTGAATATGTTCAGGACGGCATGCAGCGCTTTGAACTTCTGTGGGGCAAGAGCCTGCTGGAGTACTACAAGCCTCTTGCTTTCTCCGGTGTGGGTGACGGGGCAGGCTACCGCGTGGATGGAAGTAACATGGGCGTGGTCTCACGCGTCTCAGTGCTCGTCCCTGTTCACTTCCAGGCGCAAGGCACATGCGTGTTCGATCGTTCACGTGGCAATGGTGACGCTGACCGTGTGTCCGGAGTCGGCGTCGAATCTGGTGATCTTCAACTAGGCCGTCTTGCAGATGCTTACCTCTTTGGCGCGATGTCCATTTTGTCCACGTCCCCCAATGCGCTCGCTCAAGTGTTCCCGCTACTGGAAGAACGAGATCTTGTGCTTCCAGACCGTGTCGAAGTCGGCTCACCGTATCCGAATGAGCAGCAATACAATGATGAGGGCGTGTATGCTGTTCGTTTCTGGCGAAACAATCGCAGTCGCGTCGTGGTTGTGGATGACTACATCCCGTGCAGTCAATATGGAAAGCCTGTGTTTGGATCCTTCACGGGTAGCAACGGCAAGTTTGAAATTTGGTCGGTGCTTGTCGAGAAGGCGTACGCTAAATTGCATGGCGGATACGAGGCCATCGTCGGCGGACAGGATGCGTATGCGCTACAAGATCTCTACGGAGGTGTCCCCGCCACTTACAAGCTGCAGGAAACATGCCCTACCGAAGAGCAAGCCTGGCAAACGCTTTCATCGACCATGCAGTCAGGATCGCTCGTGGGCTGCACGAATGATTCGGTTGAGACAGAAATGCCACGTGGTCTGAAAAAGTCAGCCACGTATGGGATCATGCGTCTCGCAGAAATCGATTATCACGGTGAACGTGTCCGCGTCATTCAGCTACGCAACAGCTGGGGCACTGGGACACTACAGCACCCGGAAAAGTGGAGTGGGTCGTGGTCCAGCACGGACAGCAAGTGGCACGCGTTTTCGCGGGTACAAAAAGTGTCGTGCGGTTTCCAGTTCCGTGAAGATGCCACGTATTGGATGGACTTCAGCGCATTCTTCTGTTTTTTCACGACCATCATCGAATCGCGTAACCTGTACAACTTCCGTTCAGTCTCGGACGGCATGAGTAATCCAGTGAGCCCAAGTCTTAGCGTGCATATCATCACCAACGAATGGAACGGTATTACGTGTGGCGGTCGTGAAGCGATGCACCTCAACCCACAGTATCAAGTGGTCTCGCCCGCATCGGGTGGGTGCCAGTTAACGGTACACCTTGAGCAGCCATCGCGACGCATGAAGATGCAGACCGAGTACGGTGCCTATATTGCGCCCATGGTCTTTCGCCACGGCGATCGTGGCCAGCGCAAGATTGACCTGGCACAAGACGTTATCGCCACTGGTACATTTATCTCGAACCGAAGTTGCTTGGTTCAGACATCGCTGGAACATGATGATACTAGCAGTCGACCGTTCGTCGTGATCCCAGCCACGTATGACGCCAACCTACCAGCGCCACTTGGTTTTTCGCTCACCTTGTTCACGAGCAAACCCACGTCCCTCCTGCCGATTTCCGATTCAGCCACCTTACCGATTTGCTGTGTGTGCCAAAAGGCCTTGTCGGGCTCATTCCGTACCTTTACTCACTCGCAGGGTGACGGCCCGGCGAATGGTGTGCCTGCTCAAGTGGATCGCGTATGCAATGACTGCGTGGACACGTATCGCGAGCGAAGTACAACGGTTTGTGTGCATTGCCAAGAGCGAATCGAGATGGTGGATGGCCGCTTCTCGGGACGCATGTATACACTCCCGGATGGGGTCAGCGTGCATGCCGAGTGCATTGACGCATACCGCATTCGCACGGCTGACAAGTGCGTACACTGTGGCCATGCCGTCACCACAATCGCCGGTCGCTTTGACGGCAAATATTTTGAGGTCACAGGTGGCAAGTGTCATTCTGAATGCATGGAGGCTTTCCAAATGAGTACCGCCAAACGATGCCAGCATTGCCGCGAACCAGTGATCAAGATTGCTGGCCGCTTCGATGGCCGCTTCTACAAGCTGGCCGCAAATGAGGAGGTGGTGCACTTTGAGTGCTGGGACGCCTACCAGGTGGCGATTTCGCCTAAGTGCGTGCACTGCACCGAGCCGGTGATGCAAATACCGGGCAAGTTTGATGGCCGATTCTACGATCTTACCACTGGATTGGGTAAGGTGCACTTTGAGTGCTGGGAGGCGTACCAGGCGGCGGTGCTGCGGCGCTAGACGCTGGCGGATGTCGTACAACGCGAGCGAGAGTGTTGCATTCGCTCTTCATCGTTGGGGCGTTGTGCGGAATTGAAGGCGAAACAAAAATATGAGGATGCGTTGATACATGATTAAGAACATGATGCGAAACCCCCAACCCAACATGTTTTACACAACAACGGATTGAAAGAGCACTTCGTTTTGTTATCACCTACCAAACACCTTGCTTGTTACTGTACCGACGACTGCGTCAAAGCAGCTCGTGGTTGCGTAACTATTGGCGTGGATGCTGATGAATCGTAGTACGCACTATGCAGTTCCTATGACTGCGTCAAAGCCGTTCGTGGCTGCGCAACATTCGGAGCAGATGCTGACGTAATACAGCGAATGAGGAACTGCGCGAGAACGTGTGGCATTTGACGTTGGCGGAGAAAGCGGTACACACGGAATACAGCAAGCAGGACGAGAACACGCCGCACCATAGTGTTACCGACCCAGCCCTTGACAACGGCTACAACACGACCAACGCGGCGTTCCACGCCGAGAACGTATGAGCCTTCCACAATGGTGCGCATCTCTTCAAAGCGCTGGGTCATGAGCTGGGCTTCGTTCTGGGTGTTGTAGATATTTTTGCGTGGCGATTGCACAACATCATACCATGAGGCATCATGTGAGTTCGTGGATCCATCACACCCAACGTACAGGACTGAGAAGGTCATAACATTGCTACGTACGTAATGCAGAGCCACATCCTCTTCTAGGCTTTTGACCAACTCGGTTACGTTCCTGCGCATGGCGTCCACCTGCTGGATTTCACGCGAGAACAACGCGCGCTACAGATCAAGTTGAAACAAATAACATACACACAAATGACGGAGATTCCAATTCAGTGAGTGTGTCCTCGTGACGCGCTTGCTTGGCAATTCCGATTCCGGGGGTCGTTTACATTTTCTCGAGTGGAAGCCACGAGCTGCGTCTCCAAGTCTTCACGTCGGCGTGTCTCCTCTTCCACTCGTTCCTGGAGGTCGCCCAACTCATCGTAAATGCGCGGCAGGCGTTCCATCACGCTCGGTGCTCTCTTCATCGTCTACACACGGGGGCACCAAGTTCCATTACGAATGCCATCAAAAATATAATAACAGCCTCACGATTTCTCGTCTCCACGCCAAGACAGGGGTTAATCGTATTCGCGTACCCGCTGAGATGGGGAGGGCGCGCTGGCTGCATCGCTCGTACTTGGGAACAATGCCGCCATGGTGGACGTCTTGACGCCCACACTGCGGCGCCAATCTTCCACGAGATTGTCCAGCGTAGACATGTACCGCTTCATGGCATCCGTGCGGCTCATGGTGCCAAGCTTGCGCCACTTTTCCCAGCGAGCCACCTCGAGCTTGCTGGCCACGCCCTCGCGCGGCACGGGCGACAGCGGGCAGGGCCCCACCGTGGCCTGCTGGTACAGCGCGTAGAACTCCTTCTTCGGCGCTGAGTTCTCCTGCGTTAAGATGCGATGCGGGCCCTGGTACGAGTCCACAAACTCGACCGCCGCGGCAAACTCGCTCTCCACGTCGGTCGCGTCTAGATGCTCCCAAGATGACGACATGGATGGCTGCTGCTGCTGTTGCAGGTTCAACAGGAATGGGTTGGGCGCGCCGTTCGTTCGCGCGGACGCGCGCCGCGGAGGCGGTGGCGTGCCGCCCATACTGCTGGCTGTGTCTTCGCCATCATCGTCGGCATCCACGGACGAAGACACACTGGGCACGGACGAACGGAAGCGCGCCCGCGCACGCTCCACGCCCGAGGCCTGAGACACTAGTGAGGTCAGGAACTGCGGTGACGGAGCGCCCGACGCGTACGAGTACCCCGAGGGGGCGGCATTGCCCGAGCTCGCGCGGCTCAGTGTGGGCATGACGACGCGCTTCTTCACTGATGGAAGAAGCTGCTCAAAACGAAAGCTGATGACATCAACCTATGGGCTTGCTGTCAAACAGCGCTGACGGTGCGGTCAGAAAAACTACCGCCAGTGATCAGTAACGCCCGATTGTGGATGGGCTGGTTAGAATCACTACGGGTAATCACGGCACTGTCAGTAGTGAGCTTGGGTCGGTTTTTACAGGTCGAGACTGAACTGACTTTGTATACGAGTATACGTATACGTTGAAGGTTGGATAGTGGCACACTTCAACTGCTAAATCAGTAGAATTGGGATTTGACGGTTGTCTCCACATCCAACTCGTCATCATCAGCGGGAGCTGCACGGATTGCTGACCGTGGATCTCGCTGTATCCTGGCTGGTATAAATGAAAGGCAAACCTTCGCGGCGGGGCCACATCGGAACCAGCTCGGCAGAAAGAAGACGGAGATAATAGCATGGTGGGCGTGACGACAGCGCTGGCGGCGGCATTGACCGCCGTGGTGGCGGTGTTCTTGCTCCTGGGCGAGAACCCGCGGCTGCCACCGTACGAGGTCCTCATGGAACAGCACGCGACCATGACCTCGTATCGATACGATCTGGAAGATCTCAATGCGCCTTACCTCACGGGGTTCCCACTGAAGGTGCGCTGGGGGGAGCAAATATTGTCTGTGTCATGAGGAGGGGCGCCCTTGACTTACAATACATGGGATGGGGTATCCGTGGATATGGGACTTGTGCCGTGCAGTTGTTTGCCGCGCTCATGCGCACGCCCGTCCTCGCGCGTATCGCGGCGAAGGTCATGTTCAAGGACAACCAAATGCTAGAGATTCGCCGGTACGTGGAGCTGTCAGTCTCCTCCACGAGTCTGTATTCTGTGCCTCAAATCCTAATGGATATGTACCTATGTATCTCTATTTCTCTGACTTGTCTGCCCTATCCTGTGTTGCATGTTCACGTAGCGTGGCGACGTCTCTACCGGACAAGCCCTTGTTCTATCCATTTATGCACCCAGGTGTGCGTGAGGATCTAGCAGACGTAGTGGAGGCATCGTTGACAGTGCAAGAACTAGCCACGTTTAGTGAGAAGAACGCGAACGCCAGGACCACGACGGCGACAGGCTTCAAGCACTGGTCCATCAGTGACTATACAAGTCGATACGCATCGGGGGCGCTCTCGCCCCTGCAGGTTGCCCGAGCATTTCTGGCAGCCGTGGATGACTCGGAACGCCGAGCATTGCCGTTGCGCATCTTCATTGACAAGCACGACGATGATATCCTGGACCAGGCACGCGCCTCGGCCGCACGGTATGCGAGTGGCAAGCCGCTTGGCGTCTTGGATGGCGTCTTGGTGGTGATCAAGGACGAACTAGCTGTCAAGGGCTACCCGACGACACTGGGCACTGTCTTATTCACGGAGGTGGAGACCACCGACGCGGTCTCCATTGCACGACTGCGTGACGCCGGCGCCATTATCGTCGGGAAGGCGAACATGCATGAGATCGGTTGTGGGGTCACGGGCTACAACAAATTTCACGGCATTGCTCGCAACCCGTACGATCCAACGTGTCACACTGGTGGTTCATCTAGTGGGTCCGCGGTTGCAGTGGCATCGGGGATTGTTCCCCTGGCCGTCGGTGTGGATGGTGGTGGGTCCATTCGAATCCCGGCCGCGATGTGCGGCGTCGTAGGCATCAAGCCAACGTTTGCACGCATCCCACCGGTGGCTGCATCACTCGTGAGCATCGGACCGATCGCGGGGAACGTACGGGACGCAGCTCTTGCGTATGCAGTCATGAGCGGCGGTGACGTTGGTTTCCCGAGCTCGCTCACGCAACCGCCGGTGACCCTAGCAGCCTTTGAAGACGTTGGGTCGTTGAAAGGACTGAAAATTGGCTACTTCAGCAGCTATTCCAACCATTCCTCGCCTGAGGTCGCGGCTGCAGTGGAGCAATCCATGGAGCGCCTCAAAAGTCTCGGGGCAGAACTGGTCGAAACTCCGCTTGAGCACCTCTTAGCCATTCACCTCGCGCACTCACTGACGTTTACCGCGGAGTTGGCGGAAATCTACGACAAGTACCGCAGTCGTTATAGCGAGATGGCCGATGAGACTCAGATTCTGCTGAATTTCGCACACGAGTTTTCGGCCGTGGATTTCCTTGCGGCTCAGCGCGTGCGAGCATTCGCAATCCGACAGCTGCAGGAACAAGTGTACAAGAATGTGGATGTTTTCCTTGTTCCGTCGACTGGCATAACTGCGCCCGAAATTTCAATCGATGCCATGGAGACAGGTGAGCTCAATATGGCGCAGGTGGGCAAAATCTATCGGTTTTCCGTGTATGGCAACTTTGCTGGCACTCCCGGCATGTCCGTACCCATCGGCTATGATTCTAGAGGGCTTCCCATTTCGATTCAAATTCAGAGTAACCATTGGAACGAGGACGTGATGCTTCGCGTGGCTCATGCGACTGAGTCGTTGTCCGTGATCACCCAAAAGGCACCCCAGGTGTATTACTCGATTATCGAAGACGCGGCCAAGTTGTCCAAGGAATAGCTAGTCTGATTGTTGACAGTTTGTGGAAGAGAGAGAGAGAGAATAAACCAACGCATAATCGAGACGCTCAGAGAAATCAATGAATGGAAAACTTCACGGTTCAACACAGGCCACATTGCATGCTTCTACAGCTCATCGTCCAGCTGGACATGCCGTGGGTTGCCTTCTCATTCACAAAAGCGATTTTGCCGTTGATGGAATACATCTAATACTGATCCCCCACTAAAGTGATGTGATATACACCATGATCACTCAGGTTAGTCAACAATACAGCGCATTCATGGCTACATTGCAGAGATGACGTACTGGCTTGGACAGGATCGTGGATGTACTGCCGGCGCTTTCGCGAGAAATCCTTCGAGAACGTCTTCTCCGACGCAGTTGTGAGTCTATTTCTTGTTAGGCTTCGTAGGGCCTGCTCATTTGCAAACATACGCCAGCACCAAGGCAGGAATGAGTACGTGCCACACCACGCAAAAATGGTCCCCCATACCCAGCTACCTCACGTCGCTTTTTCAATGGCTTGGTGCGATTGCGTTGCATGATCACAATGGGAGCGATACCCAACACCAGGACAGCCGCGAGGCCCAGCCAATTCATCCACGAGTCTTCCACTCCATCATGAGCGAAACGGAACGCGTCATCAAAATTCCTGCAGGTTGGGATAGATTGTCAATGCACCCGTCAGTGATCTCAACAGTGTACCCTATTGCACATCGACCCATTTCCCATTGTGTTGGGATGCCATGACCACTCACTTGAACTCTTCTTCGTCCGCGATGCCATACAAATCATACTTCTCGCGACGGTCCGGGTCAGACAACACGCGATACGCTGAACATCACCACATGCAAAGCAGTTCCAACAAACAAGGCATCAAAAAGAGACAATAGTTAGAGCTTGACCGTACCCACACGAGCATATACATATATACGCTAGCCACTGCTGCGCTCCACGTCCTCCATGATCCACATAACCACGTACCGTTGGTAATCTTGACAAAGCGATCCATCATCTCCTTCTTCGTGTCAGCCGCCTGCTTGTCCGGGTGGTACTTGAGCGACAATTGGCGGTAGCTACACACAGACACGCGCATATACTAGCATTAGTATCCTCCCCCTCTTCATTCCAGCATAATAAGCGAGAACGAGTCTTCACGTCGGCCTATCACCACACTGCCGCAATCAATGAGCACTCACGCTTTCTTGAGCTGACGCGGGGTCACGGACGACGAGACGCCCAGCATCTCATACAGTTCTTCGCCCACGGCACTCGCAATGAGCGCGCATACGCAGAAAAGCGCTAGCACGGCGCGCTTAAGTGAGATCCTCATGCTCGATCAAAGCGTCTGCCAAGCAAGTGATCGATCGATCGATCGCTTGATTTCTTGTGTAAAATGCAAAACGGTGGTGACACGTGGAGAAAGGATTTCTACCAATTATCGAAATTTGCCATGTGTTTAAACCAATGAACGCTGATTACTGCGCATTTTTGACGAATTACAGGTGGTTCCCAGCATATATCGTCTGACAGTGTCAGTCTGTCTCGGTTGTCAATCGGATGACCTCGTCTGGAGTGACAATCACGTCCAGCATGCGATCATGCGGGGCAAGCGGGACTGCATCTACAAGCTGTGCGGTGAGGCACAGACCCTGCATGCATCCATGGGCAGCAATATGCTGCGTTAGCACATGTGGATTCATCCTGTACGTGAGGCAATACAATAACGCACCACGGTCTTTGGCCTGGCCTTGCCAATGGCGGCGTACCGCTCCCCGAGGCGCCGCAGAAAAGAATCTGCCCCAACATGCATTGGTACGTCAGTACGTCAATTGATCCACACACACACACACACACACAGAAAGAAAGCATGCGATTGCGCACCGTAGTATCCTTTGCCATGTCCAAGTCGACCGCCTCGCCGATCAAAGGCCACGCCCGGGAGCACAATGAGATCGAGTGATAAGGCACTAAACGCATCGTCGCGCAGTTCACCCGTCGAGGTCACGACTGGTGGATCCGGGATGTCCCATTTGTCCTGTGCCAAACGCATCGCCACCATACCCACGGGGGGGCAATTATCAAAGCTCAGTGGTGTGACGATCACCTCAACGCATCCGCTCCCTCTCTGAACACCATAGTGAAATCGCTACGCACCTTTGGGAACCCTGCAATATCCTCCAGTGACAGCGCGCGCACCATTTGCAGGTCATCCGCTTGCTTCCCCGTGATCTTGGGCACAAACACGGCCTTCGACGCAGCAAACGCGGTGGTCAAGATCGCATCCGTCGCCGCCTCCTTGGGCATGTGCAAGTACACGCTCAATGCCGATGCGCGCGTGAACTCGGGCAGCGTCGCCAGTGTGTCGGCGACCAGGGCGCTTTGACGAGTAATCTCTTGGTCGCTCGTCGCGCGCAGCACGGCGGCGATGCTTCGCCGCATCTGCTTTTTCATCTCGATCTCCATCTTTGGCGACCGGTGTCGTTGATTGCCAGCCGGCTTGCCTTGATTGCGGGAGTCATATCGCTGGGCAAGCATGAATACCGGTATTGAACCGGTTTGGTGCGGGTTACGCTGTGACTGCCTGCTGTTGACCCCCATGCCGCAGCTTTTTGTGATGCGGCGCTTCTTCTCCCACAGCGAGGAAGCGAAGAACAAGTGACTTCAGTGACGGCCACGAGCAAACCACCATACAACAACAGCGTGGTCGACAGACAAGCGAACGTGCACAATACACTCATTCTCATAGGCGTCATTCACATCGGGGACGAGCCTTTGCTAGCCGCTCGCAATTTCAAACCATGGACCCAAGTGAAAGGTCGACGACGAGCGAGTGTCGCTACTCCGGTAGGTGCATGTAGGCAGTCATTCGATCAGTTAATGGGGAAAAAGAGAGAAAGAAATGAAACGAAATGAGCGATGGAATCAGATGTGGTGTGTGTAGCGATGAGGGTGCAAGATTAACGATGAGAATGATCCTTGATACTCATTGTGTGTGGGTGGTGGTGGATCGGGAGCAGATCTCTCGGATTATGATCACCATGGCGACGAAGATGATGAGCTACGGAAGGCCGCGCGAGCGGGTATCCTTTTATTGGAGAAGAACCAGGAATTACAAAGCGAGAATGCAGCGCTGCGGGCACAAGTGGATGTGCTGGAGAATGAACGACCACGACTGCATCGTGAGCTGAAGGAGCGCGAGATCGAGCTGGAAACGCTGCGGGACGAGCGCAAAAGGGGCCTCCTTGAAGCCAACACGCTTCGAGGCGAATTGCGCGCCAAGTCCTCACTGGTGACGGACCTCTTAGACCGTGAACAGCGCCTCAAGGAATTCGTCAGCCAAGCAGAAGATGCCAAGCGAGTCGTTGAGTTCCAGCTTAGTCGCTTGCAGACCGAGTTTGACGAGTATCGGCAATCCCCAGATACGTCATTGGTGAAAGCGGATTACGCAGTCGCGAATCCGGCATCGACGTATGACTCGAATCAAGCCAGTGTGTTCACATTGGCGGACTATGAGGAGCTGGTGCAAAAGTGTCAGACGACTCGGGATGAAAACGACACGCTTCACTTGGAACTGAAGAGTGCGCGGAAGGATCTGTTCAATTTGCGGCGCACCGCAACCAGGGTAGTGGAAGCGCAAGAGTACATTGAGCGGCTGGAAAAGAAGATCACCAAATTGCAGGATACCACGGATGCACTGCATGAGGAACGCACGGAAGAACGAGCGTTGATCGAAAGCTTGCGGAGCATGAACAGCGTGTACAAGGTGAGAATTGTGAGCTGCTCTTGGGCATACTCGGCATGCTTATAGACAATTGACGGGGATGGAAATTGACTGGTTTGCCGTTCACGTCTGTCAGAAAATTGCGGAATCTCGGCCATTTTCAACGGAATGCACTTGTAAAGAACGGGCTCCAGAGGAGAGGGAAGGGAATGACAAGGCGCGAGTCGGGGTGTCGGTGCAAGACGAATTGCTTGAGACTAACAAACGCTTGGAAGGTGAATTGCGGCAGATGCGGGTTCGACTCGAATCGGGGCAGAGCGTGGACAAGGAATCCTTGGATGGGAGTAGCAATCATGTGGATGGAGATGGCTCCTTTGCCGCGCCCGAATTATTTCGAATGCGCCGCCGGAGCAGCATGACGCTATCTCTTTTGGATGACACCTCAACCAGCAGTATCGATTTTGGCGATACTGATGGAGTCAACGAGAAGCTTGTAAGGAAAATCCACGAACTCCACGAAAAACTATCCGTCGCAAAGGACATGATGCGCAACATCAAGCAACAATGGCAAGGCGCAATCGCATCACAAAAGGCTCTAGAGCAGTGTAATCAGACGGCTCAAGAAGAAATCTCGCGCCTAACACAATTGGTGGATTACCAAATGAGCTCTATGGCTGGTCAGCGTCGTTCATCTTTTGGAGAGCGAAGTGGTAGTGAGTGTGCCTCCCGGTTTGCAGACGATGATGAAGAAGATGACAAATGGGTTGAAGAAACAGCGCCATACCCCGCTCCTCCAGGGGATCTCAACTCACCATTGATCAAGTGCCTACTGGATCACTGGACAACGGACAAGTCCAAGATTATGCATTTGACGGATTGGCTTCATCACGCCATCCGTGGCACCGGCAAACCGATGCCACTCCGACTGGATGATCTAACGAGCGAAGTAGCAGCAGGCTTTACTCAACTTCTTGCGCCAATTTTGCGTGAACGTCATGGAGTTGCCGTGACTATCTATCGCCGTGACAGCGTGCAGGTTGTTTCAGATTTGGTGCTGCAGGCTCATCATCCTACGAGCCTTCAGCAAACCGGCATTTTCTCGACTATCGCAGCCAAGTTGAGCAGTCTTACCTCTCCATCGTCTGCGGTGGATTCTCCACCTACGAGCGAGCATGGTACCAATGCTGGGAGGTCGTCGCAACCCGAGAACCCCGTTCATATGAGCGAGACGGACTTCCTCTATGGATAATGAATGCACTCTTCTGGAGTGTGTTGTATGCCTCGAAATGGCTTCCAGTTGAAACACGGTGGGTGGGAGGTGGATCGTGGGCGACTCTGAGGCTTGCCACCGTATTTTCTCACTGGGTTCAAGTACGGACTGGCGACGATTTTATGGAACAAGTTGGTTCACATTTGATGGTGAATCTATGCGTGTTGGCCATGATTCTCGTACATGCCAGATTGTCTTCTGAACCGACATGGGATGGGGATCCGTTACAACCTGAGCTGATAATTCAACGGTCGCGCTGCTGGAAGGAAACGATCGCTGACCCAGTCATGCGATGCATATCCTTGCAGCCAAAACGGATCCTGTGCTCACAGGTAAAATCTGTGATACTCTATGGACAACAGCTAACTAACGTTATATGGAAGAATTTTTGTGACGTGCGTCTCCAAATGCTACTGATTTGAGCCAAGATGGACTCCAGTTTGGGATGTAGGCATACCACCAAAGCGATGACCACTCACTTTAAACGAGAGCGCTCCCATTCCCACGTGAAATTTTGGCCTCACGATATGCACTGGATATCATACCAACAATCCATGTGCCACAGACATCCGGCCTCCGCCCAAAACACTCTCATCTGAATTCGTCCAGCTATAGTGCACCACTCCGAAGGATGTATACTTTGCCGACTGTGCTTTCATCGACAACCCAACGCCACTGTGCTTATTTTGTTGTTGTTTTGCGCTTGCTACAAGACGCACTAACGGTCACCCCATGGGGGTTCAAGCGCCAAGGGGCGCCAGGCGACTGCATCAACCCAACCAACCCAAGAGCGCTCAACGGCCACGAGCAGATCTACAAATTGGCCGTGGCAGCTCCAGCGGCATTCATTTCTCTCTTTCCGATCAAGGAGCAGGCCAACCAGCCCCCCTCACAAGCGTGTGCCATTTCTACCGCTATCACTTGATTCCAGACCATCCCCACCATTCCCCCACAACGAGCGCTATGTTTTCGTCAGCGATGGACATTGACAGCGACCACGGCCTCCACATTGACGCCTCGGTCGCTATCTCCCTGTGCGAGCAAGACGTGGAGATGTGGGACGACGACACGGCCAAGATCCTGACCTTGGATGACCTTGACACCCCGACGGCGCCCGACTTCTTGTTGGACGCGAACGAGTACCCGTGTGAATCAGCGTTACGCTGCTTTCGAAGAAGGAGCGGTCTTACCCCGATGATGTCGAAGGCGAGGGGGAGGGAGAGCACCAATGTGGAGACAACGCCGTCGTGGCCAGTCTCCGCCGGACCGAGTCGCATGGAGCCGTCCAAGGAACCATGTACCGATGAAATTCCGTGGACCGATCTGGTCTACTGGCTTGGGAATGCGACGACAGGCCAGGTCGAGTGTTCCTGTGGGAACTGTCGCCCCGAGCGATCCCATGGACGCGCCGCCTCCATGCCGCCTCACTATCACCAGCAGAAGCTATCGGCTAAAATCCCATTCATTCGTATGCCACGCATTGAAGGCGTCAACTGATCAACGCCCACTATGTGGAAGCGCTCATCTGGTACATGATCTGCTTCTTGTTGAGGATGGTCGCCCGTCCGCATTCCGTCACCCAAAACTCACTCGCGTGGGGTGTCCTTCTACACTCAAGTACTCTATTAAATTATAACTTGTTTGAAAACATTAATTTTCGTAATGGCGTGTCCTTGATGCATTACTGTAGACGATGGGACCCGCTACAGCTGTAGTTTGCGCCCTATAGCAATCAATAACCTCATTGTTTCCATGAGCATCCAAGTTTTTTAGAACGGCCCTCTGTATCCGTACTGTAGACAAAAAGCCGCAGGATGGGGAGCAAACGTGGGACGTACAGCAAGGGGTGTGGGCCACCTTGAAGTCTCCCAGCCAAGAATGGAAGCACCTGCAACTTCTACATCCCGCATTACAGCCTCCACGCCTCGGAGGCGGGAACCGCTCAGACGTTGTCCTGATGAATAGTATACTGTACTGTACGCCATTGCGCTGTGCACTTGTTGCCTTTGATTCGTTCTGCACGACTGGCGTGTTTCGTCTTGCTTTGTTGTGGTGATGTATTGCTGGGTGTGTGCAGATTGAAGTGTGGAGACCTCGAAGTTCCTTCGAGAATGTGTGTGCCAATTAGTAAGCTGTAAACGAGCATCCCAGAAAGCTCTGTCTTTGTCATGTTGTTGTGAGCCCCCACTACAGACCACCGCGATTGGTTTTTACTGATTTAGAGGCCTCCGATTGGCTAACACTGCCTTGTTGGAAGTGCAGATATGCAACTTTATCACAAGCGCACAACTGCCAAAGAGATGCGCAAATGGAAGCTGAAGCTCTGGGAACCAGCGAATTGCGCTTTTCCATAACCGACCGTACACTTACACTTGACGGGTTTTACCGGTGGTTTGCCACCCATGCCTGTAAAGTATCCGAAAAACTACAAATACTGAGTGTAGAGTGCATCGCGAGCCTCCAACGAGCGCTCCAAGCTTCATGCTGCGAAACATTCTACACAGTGCGAGGCAGCGTTTCCCCAACAGTGATTTTCTCCAAATCCCCACAGTTGAGTGGGGATGGCCGGCAAGCCAGCTTGCCCTTCATCTGCTTCTTTTTTGTTGAAGTTGAGTGCGAGAGAACGCGGCAGGGCTCGCTTCTCCAACCAATCATTCATGTTGATATGTCCCGGACTGTACTCGAATGATTTTCCCTTGGAAGGAGTTTAGTTGGGTGGTGCATGGATTCGTGGGTGAACCCGCGCCTCCACGCACTTCAACACTTTTTCGATGTCACACACAGGGGGGGATCCGGTTTCCACCTACTCAAAGCAACACCTGTTTAAAACACTTCGTCACCGTGGTCTCCCTTCCCCCAAATTCCCAGTCAACACCAAGCAAGCTGCGTCCAAATCGCCACATCGTGCTGGAAACGGGCGACAGCGGACACTTGTTTTAAACCCATGTTGATGTTGGTGCGTTTTTAGAGAGGGAAAGGGGGCGTCCTCTCCATAGTAACCGTGGGGTGGGTCAGAGGGCAGCGGTGAGATACGTTTGCTTTTCAACGTGTCAGTCGCTTATTCTTCTTCGGCGGGAGGGACGGAAGAGAACAACGACTCGGATCGGACGTTGACATTAATCATAAGAGCTGGCTGGCTGGTTCACTCCCTCTCCTTCTCTTCTTCAACATTGCAATCAGTCAATCTGCGGGCCCAAGAGGACGCAAGTGACTGTGTTGACTATCCATTTTCCCGCCTCGTAGCGCAAGCAAGTGGACACGCCGCCGTCGCCGTCGCCTCCTCACGCTCACGCTCACGCTCCACCTCTACGGTACTGTACTCGACCCGTCACGATGAACGTGAACTCGCTGATCCACGGTGGCTCGACCCCCACGGGGGATCGCTTCCGCTCGTCCGTCACCAATGTGTCCGCGTTCCAGGCGCCCAGTCTGCCCGGGCTGAGGACACATCTCCCGTCGTTGCCGCTTCGACTCGCGGCGCTCCACTCGTCGACGACCTCGGCGTCCACGTCTTCTGCCTCTTCGTTGTCGATGACCTCCTCCTCGGAGGTGCATCATGGTGCACGCACGGAGCTGCCGCACGCGATGAATGCTCCCGATCGCCATCACTCGCAGCAGCCGCATCAAGCCACCTCGCTGGCCCCGCTGCGCTTCATCATTCCGTCCTCGCACTGCCCGGCCCCCGGGTCGGCATACTCGACGTCGTCAGTTGCAGGGGAGAACACTGTCAACATTCGCCCCGCTGGTGCGTCGTCGATCAAGGTGCAGTTGAGTCTGCCACGGGCGCCATCTACGGATACTGCTGGTGTGCGTGGGTCTCATGGTCCTGCCAGTCTTCACCATGACCCGAGTTTGTATGAAGCCACGCGGACGGCTAGCTCGGAGACCACTCGTGATCATGATGGCGATGAGAATGTGGTGGATGACGATGGGAAGTTGAAGAAAGGTCTCGCCAAACGCAGTCGCTTGGTGAAAAACCCGAACCGGTCCACCAAGAGCAAGGCACGACCTGGACTTCGCAAGGGGAAATGGACCGAGGAAGAGGAACGCTACGCCACGCAGCTCACCAACTACTTCAAGGAAGGTCTTCTCCCCATCGAGCGGGGGACCATGCTTCGCTTATATCTCTCGCAGAAGCTCAACTGCGAGCCAATGCGGATCACCAAGAAGTTTACTGGTGGTGAGTGCATCGGGAAGCAGGTGTTCCGGCCATGCAGTCCAACACCCGAGTCACGTGTCCGATTGATGCAAGCGCAACTGGAGTTGGTGGCGTTGGAGGCCGCCTTTGTCAAGAAGCTGAAGGAAAACAAGGAAGAAGTGCCTGGATTGACCGACGACGGAGAGACTATTGCGTTGGGCGGTATGCTTCCAGGGTTGAAGATGAAGAAGCGCCGCCCACGAACTGACGGGAAGAAGGGACTTGACAAGGAAAGCGGCGGCTTTTCGTCGGACTCGTCCATCTCTTCGGATGCACCAATCACCGCATCCCAGTACGCTGCCCATGTCAAGAGAAATATGGATGGTATGGATGATGCGAATGCGGTTGGGCTGCTGTTGGATTTCTTTTACAAGGCGAGCCGCAACGAGGACGACGACAGCAGCAGTACGTCCACATCGGGTCCGTCCAATTCAGCCAAGTCCTCTTCTAAGGCTGGATCCGTGAGTGCTAAACCAGCGCTGACGCTAAAGCTTGAAGGAGAACCTGAACCGGAGACGGAAAGTGAGGATCGTGTCGGCCCCATGAAGCTCACGTCGGAGGATTCCACTAGCTCCCCCATCAAGCGGATGCGGACGCTTTCGATCAGCAGCTACGCTGCCGACGTTGTGGGCTCACCGAAGCGATCCAGGGTCGGCTCGTTTACACTCATGGCTACCAACTAAAGGTCACATCGCGAATGACAGGCACAAATAGCCATCTTGGGATTTGGGTGTCTACACCGTGGTTTCTCCCTCCCCTCCCCGTGTCCAACATCTCTTCCCCCTCCCCATTCCTCCGTGTTTTTGTGAGGATGGTTTTACATATTTTACAAAATTGACAATAGAAGTTGTGTATATAACCCCCGATGACCGTGTAACCTTGCTTGTTGTGAGCGTAGGTGAGTGGGTGAGTGGGTGTGGGTGTAGGTGTGGTTGTTGCGCAAACGTAACCCCCGTCCCTTGAGGACTGGTCGCCAACTTCAAGATGCAACAGCCAAGCCGATCTGCCGATCGCCAGGAGGCGGGCTTGGATCCCCCCCCTCATGGTCTCATGGCCACGCTATACATGTGTATGCTACGGATCCCCCCTCCCCCCGCTCGCCTTGTTTCCTCCTTGACTCTGCCTTTTCCGCGCACGACCAGACAACACATGGAGACGCAGCGCTTTGCGCCTGCAACTTCAACGACGCGGCCTGAAGCGCGATGGTGGCTGGCGCCCTCTCGATCTGCGCGCGTGCGTGACTTTGTGAGCCACGTGAAGCTCCCCGCTGGAGGTGAAGACGTGGACCAGCAGCAGCAATTACTACCCAAATGGATGTACCCAGAGCCCGGGGAGGTGTGTGATACGGTGGTGGACGAAGCAGAGCTGCGAGTGATTCGCGCCGCGCGCGACGGACCCGCGCACAAGCTGTCCGAGTGGCCGTCCACAGCGATCTGCGGCAATGACATCCTCGCCAGTGTGCTGTATTCCTCGGGCATCGTGGCGGGCAAGGCCGGCAAGCTCATGCCGCTCACGCAGGTGCTGGTCGCGGTGGTGTTGTATTTCTTTCGCTACATCTACGAAGAAGCCGTGACGGCGATTCCGCTGAATGGGGGCTCGTACAACGTGCTGCTCAATACCACGTCCAAGCGCACGGCAGCCATCGCGGCCACGCTCGGAATCATCTCGTACCTCGCCACGGGTGTCGTCTCGGGCACATCGGCGTTGCAGTACTTGAACACACAGGTCGAAGTGCCCGTGGTGGGCGGCACGGTCGTGCTGCTCGCAGCGTTTGCCATCCTGTCCATCATTGGGATCGCTGAAAGCTCCACGATTGCGCTGGCGATCTTTGTCTTCCATGTGGCGACACTCAGCGTTCTCAGTGGAGCCGGAATGTATTACGGTGTCCAGCATCCACGTATCTTTTGGGAGAACATGAAGACCGATTTTCCGACGATCAATGTCGCGGGCGATGTGATGCGTGGGAATATCTTCACGGCCATCTTCTTTGGCTACAGCTCGGCCATGTTGGGAATCACGGGCTTTGAGACGTCGGCACAGTTCGTGGAAGAGCAAGAGCGTGGCGTGTTTCGCAAGACGTTGCGAAACATGTGGATCTCAGCCACGTTCTACAATATTTTGTTGTCCTTGTTATCGCTAGCGGTGCTTCCGTTGGAGGGCCCCACTGGTATCTATCAGAACCGCGATATCGTGCTCGCCCAAATGGGACTGGTATCAGCAGGCTCATGGCTCGAACAACTGGTTTCCATCGACGCATTCGTGGTGTTGGCTGGTGGAGTACTCACTTCTTATGTCGGAATTACTGGCTTGGTTCGCCGGCTTGCCTTTGATCGTGTGCTTCCTCATTTTCTCACGATAACCAACAAATGGCGCGGCACGAATCACCACATTATCCTGTTGTTTTTCGCCTTGCAATCCAGTCTTGTGGTGATTCTCAACGCTGATGCCAGCGTCCTGGCCGGTGTGTTCACGTTCGCGTTTCTTGGGGTGATGTCTTTGTTTGCGTGTGGGTGCATGCTCCTCAAGATTAAGCGTGAAAACATCCCACGGGATGCAAGTGCACCTTGGTGGAGCTGCATCATGGGCCTCGTCATGGTTCTACTGGGGCTTTTCGGCAATCTGTTGGGGGATCCGACCATCTTTACATACTTCTCACTCTATTTTTTCGTCTTCGCATCCGTGATGTTCGTGATGCTGGAACGGGTCTTTATCCTTCGGATTTTATTGTACGCGTTGCAACTCGCTTGTCCGTCTCAGTATCAGTACGAGAAAAGAGTTGTTCACTCCGGTGCATTGGGTGGGCGTACGGTCACGACTGCGCTGCAGAACATTCATCTCCCGTCAGTTGTCTTCTTCCTCAAGACGCTCGACCTCACCGTACTCAACAAGGCAATTCTCTACGTTCGAGAGAACGAGCAGACGCACAACCTTCGTGTCGTGCACATTCACGAACCACTACCAGATGCTACATGCGCAAATGCTGACTTTGGTCAACAGCAACAGCAACACTGCGAGCAAATGGCGACGACGCTTCAAGACTTCAAGCAAATGGTGCGAGTCTTCGATCTTATGTACCCCAAGCTAAAGATTGATTGCGTCCCCGTGGCTGTTGCAGGAGGACACTTTGATCCGGCAGTTGTGGAATGGATCTCTCACAAGCTGGACGTGCCACCCAATATGATGTTTGTGCGCCAGCCCAGTAATGCACAAATCCATCAGGTGTCCTCACTTGGTGTGCGCGTGATCACTCGCTAACGGAAGGAAGAAGGATGTCGGAGCAGAGTGATTCCCATGCTGCTGATCCATATCGTACTTTAACGGATACATACAGTTTCACAAACAAATTTCCGCAGGTTAGGATGTCGTTGGTGCTGATTTTGACGACGGGGCAAGAATGACGATGAGCACGAGTGTGGTGTGTTGATTGCTTGCTTGCATGCGCGTGTGCATCGTTCCTGTTGGCGATATAATCGGGTACAGTAGCTATCATGCTACAGGTAACTAACTATGTGTGAACTCTGCGCTCCCTCTGTCTCTGTGTGTGCGCGGTCTGTGGGCTTTCGGTGGTGTCGTTATCAAAGATTGTGGCGATCCGCCCGCGGTCGCTATTCGCGTCGGCGGCGCCCGTAATGATCACCATCGGTCTGTTGCGACTGTCGTATGGTAAGCACGCGCTTTGCGGCGCTCTACAGTAAAGGGTATCGCTGGTGAATGGTTTCGTTGATGTTGATGCTGACTCACTGTGCCCCCCAAGGCATTTCTCTGGCCCGTGTCGATGTCATTGGCGCCGTCCTAATCGCCGTTTTGGTACAGATGACGGCCAATCTCAATTCGATCTACAGCACCTTCCATCGCTCATTCACGCCATCCCCCGCGACTGCTGCAGAAAATAGCAGCGACAAGAAAGTTGTCATCAAGTAAGTGACGGGGTCGTCGTTCGTGGGAAGAGAGTGTGACTCATACTGTTGTGTGCGTTGCAGTTTACTGTCCCAGCGTCTCGTGCATCGGTGGTCATGCTTCATGTTATTCCTAATCCTGGTGATAATTGGCGCCATCCATTTTTCACGGTCAGAGGGGGGTGGTGGGTACGCGACTGGAGCGAGGGTTGTGCTCGCTGTCATGGCGTTCATGTATTGCTGTCACTCAACACAGCTTCCTCTCGTTGGACTCGAGGAAATTATTGCTGCCTTGGCATTTGGCCCTATATCGATGGGTTTCACTGCGTATCTCATTGCGGGTACACTACCGTGGCCAGTGATTGTATACGCACATATGATCATGCTCTTTGCGTTGGCGCATCAGGTTAGTTGCTTGGGATGAACAGGTGAGCTTGATCCGTTTTTTCTTTTACTAATCATGACGTTGTTTGTTCGCGCAGATCGTTCAGAGTGCGGTGGATGCTCCATTTGCAAAACGAATGGGTAAAGGATCGAAATCGCTCGCACTGAATCTTGGCTACGAGCGATGTTATCAAGCGTTCCTCTTGCTCATTACTGGAGCATACGGAATCCTCGTCATGTCGGCGATCCTCGTGGGACATCTCCCGAATCTCTTGCTTGTCGTATCTATGGGCAAGGTAAAAGACATGGCCGAAGCATTCCGCGAGGATCAGCTTCAGCCGATTCCTGACCGACTTTCACGGTTAGCGGCATTGCTGAGCGTCGCACTTATGGGCTCCATTGGGATTAGCAGCTTCATCGTGTAGAAATTGGGAGATTCATGGCCACAATTGCGGCGAAATCACGTTTCCTCATTATTCAACGGTATCTGTGTTCACATGGTGCATTGTGGTATGCTCTGCCAAGCTCTAAATAATACTGTAGCATGAGCCTAGGCGATAAAGAAATCGCGGCGAGAGCAAACGCCTGTTTGAACACGGTCAATCTAAGCCAGTATCAGTATCTCTTCGTCCCAGCAATCGAAAAAAAGACTGGGCGACGGAGAATGACACGCGAGGGGTCGGAGGGGTCAAAATCGGTGGGGTGGTTAGCAAAGGAGCAACGCCAGTACTGGCTGGGGAGGAGGAGCTGGATGATTGCAAAGAATGTTCGACCCGTCGAGCGAAAGCTCGGAACGGACTGGATGAACCGGATGAACCCGAACGCTTCGTATTGTTCTGCTCGTTCTGAAACGAAGCAGCGACAGAGCGGATACGATTGATAAGCCAAGTGTGCCAGTCGAGAAACGGGACAGCTTCGTCAATAATTTGTCGATACCAGGCATCAATCGTAGAGCGACTAGAAGAATCAAAACACAACTCTGCTAGGTTGTTTTCGTGGATAATACTTTGGGCCGTGAGATGAAAATAGTGATGAAGTTTTTGATGTGTTGCCAAGGATGACGGCGTTGGCGGCACTTGATTTTGATTGTCCGTTGCAGATGTAGCACCAGGCGCATGGTACGTCGTAAAGGCTGCTGCTGCTGCAGATAGACCTCTCTTTTGTCTTGTCCGCGGAGTTTGTTCTTCCTCAGCAAGAGCCAGATCGAACATGTCTTCAATTGTACTCTTCCTGTTGGTTGTTGTATCAGTGGCTTTACTTACACCTTTTGCATGACGGATGCGGGTTACTTCACGACTTCCATCAACTTCCTCGTCGTCGTCGTCGTCATCTTCTTCATCATCATGATCAATCACCGCCATAGACAGATACGAAATATGCTCCATCAAAGCAAGCTCGCGTTGCAAACGGCTACACTTCGCCTCTGATGTATGCAAGAGATCCAATTGATCACCATTCTCACGCCTCTTCAATGATAATTCGTCATGTAAATCTTCGGTCTCCTTTCGCATCTGCTTCACCAAACTCTCCGCTTGCCTCAGCGCATCGGCCACGCGGCTGCGGTCTTCAGCAATCTCATCGGCCGTGCGGCGCAAGTCGGCCACATCTGTCTCCAACTTTTGAATATACAATCGCTCACTTGTCAGCTCACAAACTTCTGAGTTTTCCTTTTCGCGTTGTGCAGCTTCCACTGAAGCCTTCCACGTCTTCAATGCCTCGATCACAACTGAGCTGGATCCTTCATTTGCTTGCAGTTCCGCGAGTGCTGATTCAAGCTCCTCAATACGTGCTTGTTGTTGACTCGATGGTGTTTGCTCGTTGTGGCACTGGCAGCGGCCAAGTACTTGCTCAAGTTCCGTACCCATCTCGTACAATTCTTCCTCGAGACGCGCATGCTTCCGCTTCCAGTTTTCAATGTCTAGTAGCGCGTGTTCGTGTCGGCGCATATATGTTTCGCGCTCTGCAGTAAACTCAGAGGTCGTCGTGTCTAATTGAATCTTGAGTGTGGCTACCTGTAACTCCAGTTCTTCGTTTGTTTCCAATAGGCTGAGACCGTACTCGGCCGCCTGCCGTGTCTCCTGTCGTGGCGGAGCACGCAATACGCATGGTCGAATGCAAGCCATCAGTATAGCGATAACCACCAAGGAACATTAAGCGCAGTCACTAACCTTCTCCCTGCGTGCAAGTAGCTGCTTTAACCGCTGGATACGCGCTTGATCATCCAACACGGCGTGCATGATCACGCCATCCTCGCTGCAATAGAACCAGTCGGCACACCGATCAACGTACAATCAGTACAGTGCCTTCATAGACCCCACATAGACTCCAAGGCTGCCTGCTAACTACCTGACAAAGTATTCGCCGTCTTCCGGGTTTGATTCCATGCTCTTCCTCGACGACGAGCGCTGCAAGTGGCGGTTCTCGGTGTCGCCCACTGCGTTGGGAGGGAATTGACCGCAGGCGGCAGTCCCCGCACCATCGTACGCACGCACTCCATCCACTCGTGACGGCATCGAAGCTGCCACGCTCGGTCCGCCGCGCCCAACCTCCATTATTGCTCGCCACGAAGGGAGGAAAGTCCCCACAGTCACGCCCGTGTAGCGGTGTGTTTGTTACGTGCTGCCTATTTGGTGCCTGCCACGCTTGACTTGTGTTTCGCACACCGTCGTCACCGTGTACTGTACTCATGCCATTTCTCTGGGGTTGTGGGTCTCGAAACTGTAAAACCAGAGACTAAACGTATAAATATTGGGAGGTGGTCTCGCATGACGCTCTGGGTTGTATTGGACGGGTCGGGTTTGTATATCCGCTCCGCTGGGTTGAACCCGGCTCGCCGTGAAAAGCGCGGCAACTCTACCGTGTAGCGGGCAAAAAAGGATAAGAGCACTTTTGGTGGTGGTGCAAGGCAATCAATCGGTCGTTGGCGTGGGGGAAAAGCACGCAACAGGCAGCATCCATCGGGGGCCACGGCGGCGCAGGGCACACACACACAGGTCGCGCGGCGCCCACAACGACCTTCACTCCCGACCACCAAGGTTTCTCCCGTTTCCTTTTCACAGCTTGATCTCGCGCGCGGAAGGAAAACGACGGCGTCATGACCGACGTCTTCGACATGAGCGATTCCATGAGCGATGAGCCGTCTCCGCCACCAAAGGTGCGTGGACAGGATGCCCCGCCCATTCTGTTGCTTGCTTGGCGCGTTGCGATCGGGCCTGTACAAGCCAAGCTCACCCCTGCCCTTTGTATCGTTTCGGTGGGGTGGCTAACGTGCCTGATGCGTGGATTGGTGTGCACGAAATCATGCATGTGGATGGTGGAGCAGCCGCGCCCAAAGCTTCGCACTCGGCGGACAGTAACTTATGCGTCACAGGACGAGAATTCATCGTCGGAAACAGATCTACGTGCACGGATGCGGCGTACCCAATTGCAGCGCCCGACGGAAAGTTTGGGAGTGCCTGGAGGGGATGGTGACGATGATGGAGACGATGCCATGGGGGAGGAAACAGGTGACGGCGTAGATGATGCGGATCAGGACGAATACGTGAACGGCGATGACGAGGACGAGGAGGATGGCGAAGACGATGACGAAGATGAGGACGACGACGACGGCGATCAGCAATCATCTGCAAGTGCAGAGAGCGCAGAGAGCGATGGTCGACGTCGCAGTGGTCGAACGCGAACGCGTGTGAAGCCACGTCCACAACCGAACGAATCTGATGAGGACAATTTCGAAATCCAAATATCTATGGTAAGTGATAAAAGCATAGCAATTCGCACTTGATTGCATTGTCGAGCCATCCGTAAAGGAAATGACGTCTCACGATGATGATATCCCGTGTTCGTATGGCTTGTAGCCACGCAAATCATCGGAGCGGCGAAAATCGATTAAGAAATCGTCTGGGAAAAGAGCACCACCGCGAAAACGCTCAGGCAACTCCACGAAAAAGCGTGTTCAATCACACTCACGTGCTGAACGAAGCGGGAGTGAATCTGACGAGATTCAAGAGTGGATCTTACCACCCCAAGAGACGCCAGTCAGCGACGATGAGGATGCCTTTATTATTGAGAAAGTGCTGGCTCGTGAGGTGCACACGATGAAGGTATTCTATATCTTTGATTTCTGTTCGATGGTTTATTAAGTATGCTGTGAATGATGTAGTTGACAAAAAGCATTGTGTTGTCCCATGATATATATTATATACGTTTCGTGCTCATAGGAATGGCGTCGTATTCGTTCGAATCGCTCAACTCGATTTCTCAGCAATGGCTCAATCTTTTTAGAAGATGGTTCAGATGATGAAGAAGGTAAACCAATCGGCAAGAAAACGGTGGCACTCGACAGTGTCATTGATGTTACCAGTGATGCTGCTGGAGACGAAGTTGAAACTGGAGCTGCGCAAACAACCGCAAATCAATCGTCCACTATTGGTGACACTACCCCATCCGAGCCAATTTCGGTGGCTGATCGGCCGCTCACTGACAACATTGACAATGAACCAGCCACTGGCGAAGGCACAAATATTGGCACGCCAGCATTAACAAAGACCGATACTACGAAACTTTCCAATGATGACACTAAAGCGCCCGAGAGAAAGCCACAAACAGATGCACCCCTCATTATAGTCGATGGTCCAACAGGTGCTGAAGAAGAAGAGCGCTTTCTAATCAAGTGGAAGAAACTGTCCTACATTCACGTGAGCTGGGAGACAGAGAAGTCACTTGTGGAGGTGGACAAGCAAGCAAAGGGGAAAATCCAGCGTTTCCGTGAGAAGGAAATGCTAGGACTGATGACAGATCGCATGCACGGTGACGAGTATTTCAACCCCGAGTTTCGAGATGTGGATCGGATTCTTGATATACAAGATCGACCTGGAGACGACTTCAGTCCAGCCCAAGAAGATGAAGAATCTGGTTACAAGTATTTCTTGGTGAAATGGAAAAGTTTGCCATATGATCTGATAACCTGGGAGCGTGAAGATGACATTCATGATGATGCGGCGGTATCTCAATATGACCAACGCCTGTCACGTGCAGTCGAGCGTTATAAGCGTATGGCAACAGCCAAATCGAATCACAAGGCACGCAAGATCAATTTCCGCGGTTATTCCACGACGAATCAACCTCAGTTTAAGAAGGATCAATCTTTTGAACTGCGAGACTATCAGCTTACTGGTGTCAACTGGATGTTGTTTAACTGGTACCAGCAGCGTAGTTCAATGTTGGCTGATGAAATGGGCCTTGGAAAAACTGTCCAGACTGTGACATACATCAACCATTTGTCGATGGTCGAGGAGCTACCAGGTCCATATATCGTCGTCGCACCTTTGTCTACATTGGCACACTGGCAACGAGAGTTTACAAGCTGGACCAATCTTAACGCTGTTGTCTACCATGGGACGGCGCAAGCTAGACAAATCATCCAAGATTTTGAATTTTACGTGACTGAAGGTGAACTCTCCAAGACTACCAGTGGAAACAGAGGGAAGAAAACAGCAGTGCCACGCTTAAAGAACCAAACGTGCTATAGGTTTGATGTGTTGATCACGACATATGAAATGTGCTGCACATCCGATTTTTCCAAGCTGTCTCGTGTGAAATGGCAAGTTCTTATTGTCGACGAAGCACATCGTCTTAAAAATCGCAACTCAAAGCTTTCAGTGACATTGCGCAAAAACTTTTCGTTTGAGAATGTGCTACTCTTGACGGGAACGCCATTGCAGAACAACATTGAAGAACTATGGACGTTGCTTAACATCCTAGACCCCAACAAGTTTTTCTCGATGGAAGAATTTCTAGTTAGCTACGGTGAGTTAAAGGACTCCACACAAGTTGAAAAACTGCACGCTGAGTTGCGGCCATTTCTGTTGCGCCGCATGAAAGAGGATGTCGAGAAATCATTGGCGCCAAAGGAAGAAACTATTATTGAGGTTGAGTTGACCGTTCTTCAAAAGCAGTACTACCGGGCAATCTTCGAGCAGAATATAGAATTTCTCGCGGTAAGTTTGCGTGTATCGATGTTTTGCGTTTGAGCATCGATCTCGGTATGAAGTCTGTCGAAATTTTGGCTCGTCGTTTGTATTAACGGGCATTGATCGTACTGTTACCAATGTTTCTGTAGAGAGGGTTAAAAAGGTCACACGCGCCGACGTTGATGAATGTACTTATGGAACTGCGTAAGTGCTGTAATCATCCTTTTTTGATCAAAGGCATGGAGCAACGGGAAGTTGCGAAAATTCAAGAGCAAAAGCTTCCTAAAGAAGAGATCATACGCAAGGCGAATGATCTTTTGGTGAATACCTCAGGGAAGTTGATTTTGCTTGATAAACTGCTTCCCGCGCTAAAGAAAGATGGACACCGAGTCTTAATTTTCTCGCAGTTCAAAATCATGCTCGATATTCTCCAAGATTACCTTCGATTCCGTTCATATCGGTGTGAGCGTATCGACGGTAACATCACTGGAAATGACCGGCAAGCCGCAATCGATCGATTTTGCGATCTTGATAGCACGGCGTTCGTCATGCTGTTAAGTACTCGTGCCGGTGGTGTTGGGATTAACCTGACAGCCGCCGACACTGTTATTATCTACGACAGTGACTGGAATCCACAGAACGACCTCCAAGCTCAGGCGCGTTGTCATCGCATCGGACAGAAGAAGACGGTGAAAATCTATCGTTTGCTCACAGCGAAAACGTATGAGCTGCATATGTTTCACCAGGCATCTCTGAAGCTGGGTCTGGATCAGGCCGTATTGGGTTCAATTCGGGACAGAAATCCGGCAGCCGCCAGTACCGGTGGGAAGAAACAGAACGCACCCATGAACAAGGCCGAAATTGAACATCTCTTGAAACACGGGGCCTACGAGATTTTCAAGGAAGACAACAATGGAGAGGCAGAGGAGGCGAGCAAACGCTTTAGTGAAGAAAGCATTGATCAAATTTTGAGCCGGAGTACGAAAATTATCCATGATCCGAAAGCAGGCGGCCCAGGTGGTGACGGTAAAACAAACCTGATGTCATCATTTTCGAAGGCAACTTTTGTAAGCTCGACTAACCCCGACGAAGAGGTCGCAGTAGATGACCCCGAATTTTGGACGAAAGTGATTGGCCTCAAGGCGGTACAGGAGCTTACCGCTGAACCATCTCCACTAAAAAAGCGACGTTGCCGTCGTCAAGTGAAATCATACCTTCATGAGGAGAGCGACAATGAGGAAGCGAAACGTTTTGCGTCAATGTCAAAGAAACGACGCCACATTCCAAACGACAAAGACAACGATGAGTTTGTCATATCGTCCTCTGTGTCTTCTGAGGACGATGAGGACTCTGGAAGTGATGGTGTCAAAAAGCCAAAGAATGAACTGCCAGATTTATGTATGCTGTTGGAACGGATTGCAGATCTACTCGCAACATTTGGATATGGTCGATGGGATGAAATGGTAACTCGGTTCCCAATTCTGGGCCGATATCCTGATGGAGAATTGCGTCGATTTTGCTGCGCGTATCTTGCAAGGCTAGTTCGGATCGCAGCAACCTCAACCGTCAACTCAAATATTGAGAGACTCCAACAGTTCAACTCCGTGACTTCAGGGAAATTCGGTCAAACAAATGGAGCTGGACCGCGCCAATCGAAGCCATTTTGCCAAGAAGACGTACAAAATTGGATAGATGGGTTCGCAAGTCGGTTCAAATTTGTAAAGGCGATGGTGAGCGACGAGTCTGTGTCAGGGATTTCTGCTATACCTATTCCAGCCCGTCTGTCAATTTCAAAACTTGTAGCGTCAAGTGATCGAGATGCCAGTAACAAGCTTCTCCAAATTGACCGATTGTATTGCTTGCACGTACTTACGAAGAAATACCTAATGCCAATTCCTCCTTTGCTTGCCTTGATTAAGGACCTCCAGGATGTCGAGGAAAGCGCAAAGGTCGAACTTATTCTTCGGGAAGGAACGTTGGATTCGATCAAAGCTGCAGTCGCATCAATACCTAGCAATGTTGAAAATGAGGAAGTGAAAGAGGGAGAAAATATGGCTACCAATTCCGCCACCACTCCAGAAGCTGCTACCGTTACAGCTGACGGAGAAACCAAATCAACATCGATAGATTCGAATATTGTTTCCTCAAGTGTCGGGAGTGAACCAGATGAACCATCAGCAGGAAGTTCGTCATTGTCTGACCAAGCTAGCAATGTACCTACCGTAGCTGTCGCCGATTCTAATATGGACCCGGATGGGACTGAAAAAGTTGTGAATTCCGAGCCCAATGCCCCGAGTACTCCAGCAACAAGTGACCCAGCTTCAGTACAAATGACAACACTAGCCTCGCTGCAAAATTTTTCGGAACATGAAATTGAAGCTGCCCTGGAGAGACTTCAGGCAATGCCGTTCATTAGCATGCCGTACTCGGTGGCACCTTGGTGGTTATCCGTTGTTGACGATGCGATGCTTCTCATTCACATCGACACAAACGGTTGGAGCAAGGCACGCGGCACTCCTACTAGCTACTACCAGACGTCAATGTTTGGTTCCCGTGCGGCTAGCCATAATGTGTCGTTGTGGCCATCTGGGGCTATTCTCAACAGACGTGCAAAGGCGGTCATCTCAACATGGACGAACGATATGCGCCTTCGTGCGCACAAAAAAGATAAGATCGCAAGGAACACAATGAAAGCCAAGCTTGTGGCTCGAACCTTAACTCATAACTCTCCAAACGCGCCGAACGACAACATCTTATCCACAGACCAAATACCCGAAGTCAATTCCACTCTGCCCGCCAAGTCTGTAAACGCCTTGGAGAATCCTCATGACTATCGTCCGCTCAGTGAGCCTAGCAACATCAACCAAAACTTATCGTCAACAATGTTTTCAGCAAGAAGAAATCGATTCGCCAAGCTCATCTTTTCGTTTGGTATCCCCGAAGTCGGAGCATGTCACACAGAACAGGAAAGACAGCGCAAGTGGCGCTACTTTTTGGAAGACTCACAGTTGCAATTGCGGCGATTTCCACTGGCAGATCTACTCGCAGAAGCGGTTAGTCTGGAGAACATTTGTCGAGCACGGCTAAATCTCCCGACACCTTTCGAAGGGGCGAATCAAGCAAATGCCTCAATTCTTGGCGGGCAACGTGGGACTTGGTCGCTGACTGTGACACAATGTCGCCGACTAGTTCACCGCATTGAATTATTCCGGTTTCTACGGACCCGGTTGCTGTTGGTGCCACCACTTAAACTCGTTGATATAGTTACCCGAGTAGTTAGACATATACGTAGTGATCCGGGGGGTCTCGAGTTGCCGAAGTGGTGGAATTCTCCGCGACACGATATCCTGTTGCTTCAAGGCGTCGAATGTTTCGGTTTGGATGAGTACGCAGGTCACGTGTGGAAGCTTGGTCCGTTTGCATCCTCTAACGTGGGTACACCGTTTCCAGCAGCCGGATGGACTGAAAACTACATCTATTCGTTGGCTTTAAATTGCAAACGAGTGCTGAAACGACTTCGTCAGCGTCAGAATGAAGAACAACAACAACATCAAGAATTAAGGACTTCCGTGGCTGTGCAGCGTATCGGGGACATTAGTGGCATGCGAGCAGAGGACCCTCAATTCGCACCGGATGTAAATCGTCGCATGAAAGTTGACACGGCTGAGTTTACTAAAGCTGCTCACTCCATTGTTGCCCAGGCAGAGATTAAACGGATGGAGGTCGAGATCGCGAAGATGCGCGAGGAAGACCCTTATTTTTCTGTCAGTGTGCGACATGAGTGGCGGGTGGATATCCATAGCCGCGAGAAACATCCGGCAGATGTGAATCGCATTCCTTCTGCCACGGTGTTATCTCACGAAAGGAGCTCAACACAAGATTCTTCACAAGCACGAGTGGTGGCACCAGTTTCGGATAGTCCACAAGCAGCTTTTTCGACCGTGGACTCGCCCATTACAACATCGCCATCGACGTCAAACAGAGTACTGCTTGCCGACGCTACTGCAGTAGTTTCGTCGACACCTGTCGTGGCCGCTACTAACACGATCGACCGTCTACCAGCAACGGTTTCAAACGAGGCATCGTCCTCGGCGTCCGAGACTTCGACTCCATCCATTCCCCGTCAAAATCAACAAGCTCACAAGCGAAAACGTGCGCCTCGGCAGTGCGATGTGATTGTAATCGATGACTCTAGTGACTCGGACGCAGAAGTATCTGTAAAGCGGACGACCCGCAGCCAGCGACGTCGGCGCGGCATCAACCTTATGGATGGGTTTTGATCGTGTGGAGGGATAACTTCCCAGTGGGCACCCTGACTTGCTAGTACTGACATGGTGTTACTGCCAGGCAACAACCAAGTTGAGGACGTATCCTGGTCGAACGACACACAACGAACGCAAGCATAGTGACCGAGGGTATTATTGCTGCTCCAGGTAGCTATGCTAGAGACGTGACGACGTTGAACGATAAAACACAACAGCAACAACAAACATCTCAATGGAAGCCAAAGTACTAAGTTGTGTCTACGTGCATTAGGAGGTGAGGAAAGATGATGCTTGGCATTGGCCACTCACTTGCTCACCATCAGAATCAGACAGACGCTCGCACGTAGTGGTGGATGATACTACTACCGTCAAGTCAAAGTCACATCTCGAAAAAAGTATGCATTATGCAGCATTTGGAAACAATCAATCGACATCCACCCACTGGACCTCGATGACGGCACGCGTGGACTTCACGTCTCTACATGATGTTGCAGCGAGAGCGTGCGCTATTGGCCTGCTGTTGCTGCTGTGCCGCGTCCACCATGCTGGCCGCAAACGTGCGCAGCTTGTTGTACGCCTGTGCGACCATGGCTGGGCACTTCGGGTGGGACGTGAGTGACAGGATGCTCATGTTCAAGTGGCGGAATGCCTCTTGTAGCGGCGGCGAAATCATGTAGCGCACGCGTAGGAGTTGCCAATAGAGCATCACGAGCAGGAAGTTGCGCGACGGCATGAGCAATTCCACCGTGATAGCGATACCAATGGCAACCTCGAGGTTCGCAACCACTTGTGGCATGCGGTGGTAGAGTTGCGCCCACTTGGATGACGAAGTGCGCGTGGCAAAGCCCGGTTCAGCGAGAATCTTGGCCGTGAGGGGGATCAGGACCTTGTTCGTGACCGTGGTCACGAGCGAGGAGTTTGCCAGACCCAGCACCAGCAAGAGGTTGCTGAGGTACGCAAAGAAATGCACCATTTCGGGTAGGAAGACGGGTACCATGGCCAGTCCGTAGGGCGCCGAGACCCAGAACACGAGACAGTAGAAGAAGGACTGCGTGGTCGGGTCTAGCACGAGTCGCTGGCCATATGCTGCCTGCCATTTGGGGACGCCATGCGTGAACATGAGGTAGCTGGCGTAGTTGAAGAGTGCGATCTTGAAGAACAGACTGAAGGCCAAGTGCGAGGGCAGCACGAGGGGCAGCCAGTAGCTCACAAACGTCGTGAGCAGGAGCGAACGCAGCGCAAACTGCGCGCTCTGGAACATGGCGGCCTTGTCACCCATGACAAACTGCGCCAGCGTCTTGCCCCTCGCCGATGACGCCGACGGTGATGAGGACGAGGTGGAGGGCGGGGGCATCGAGCTGGAGGCAGCCGCCATGCGCGTCTGCACGGCCTGGAGCCCTTCCTGCAGCGCCGCGTTGGCCGGCTCGATGGCCAGGCCATCCTTGTAGGCGCGGAATGCGTCCGGGAAGCGGCCCAATTGGTACAGCGCCGCGCCTCGGCGTGAGTACCCCTTGGCCCAGTCGCGCTTGATCGAGATGCACTTATCGGCATCCTGAAGCGCGCTGGTCCCATCGCCGAGCTTGAGCTGACTCGCCGACCGGTTGCTGTAGTAGACGTGCAGCTTGGAGCTGGCGTCGGCATCACCCGCCGCCGTGGCGCGCTCGTGCAGCGCGATGGCCTCGGTGAAGCTGGAGACGGCGTCTCGGAAATTGCCCGCGGAAAAGGCGCGGTTGCCGCGGTCCTTGGCTTGCTCAGCGGCCATGGTGGTGTCGTGCTGGGGTGAATATCTTCTCTGGAATGCTTGCCGGGGGCTTGCGCTGCTCGGATGGATGATGATCGGACGCGAATGGATCGGGAGGAAGGGTAGATACCGGTTTCCTTACCGGTATCTGATTGATGCGTTAATTTACATCAACAGGGTTCAGCGGACAAGCCTTGATGTCAATCGTGATAGATAGATAGGAAGGAGACGAGCGCTATTATAATAGCTAATAGCCGGTGATCCTTTACTAACATCCCATCGTTTATTGCCTCCAATGCAGTGAAGATCAACGGGGCCGCGAAAAGATTCATACTCTCAACAGCGATTGCAAGTATAATAGCAACTAAAAGCCTGTGCGTACAGTACTAGCGGTCGTACGCGCGCTTTTGGAGTTCTTCACAGAAATGGTATCTATAGTCAGCTCGGGGTCCACGGCGGTAGACGCTTCCGCAGTGTTATATATCGTGTAGAAGTTGGATTAGACTGGATGCGTCATCATAGTGGGCAGCCTTTGCACAATGAGCTCAAGGAGAACAAGGTGTGCAATAATTGGAGGTCAGCCAGTGTAAATGTTTATCATGTGTTTGGATTGTTCTAAATAGCGTAACGTATAGAGTTCAAACCAAGGACGGATGCGATGACATGATGTTGTGCGATGACGATGATGTTGATGGACTCACAGGCAGTGGTTTCGGAACCTGAAGCGCGGCTGTGGCAGTGTGGCGATGGCGCAACGTCAGCGACTCAATATCAAATTCGTCCAATGGCACAGAGCTATTCAGTACTCCACCCCCTCCGACGTGCAGCAGGTCGGTCTGCAGCAGTAGAGACGACGGAAACAGAGGGGAAGCTTTCCCTACCAACGCATGAGCGAGATGATGAGGCGTAAAGTGTTGCTCGATTCGGCACTCCTGACGTTTCCCGAATACCACCACGCACAGACTGAGGATGGAAATCAAAAAGCACGCAACATAGGTGCACATGGCCGACCATCGGGGTATTGTGACCACTAATTGCACCACCTGCGGATCGCTGGCGGGGTTTTGCTTTGATGAAGTGACAAGCCGCGAACCAATCGTCGCTGTATCAGCATCAAAAACTACGCCATCTTGGAAAAGCCAAAAAAGTGCCGATGTGTATGCAGGCTGGAGCGCATGCTCCGAATATCGGTGAGTGGCTTCGATGGTCTCCAAGAGCTGGCCTCGCTCCACCTCGCAATGCTGAGATTGAACCCCCAGAGAAGCGACTGAGGTGTTAAAATTTCGTGGCAGTATCAGATCCCCCTTCATCTGTCCTCCAAGGTCAATTTCATGTGCTCTGGCTGTGGTTAATGCCGGCCAGTAACCCATTCCCGATGAGTGAGTTCGCAAACCATCCAAATTGAAACCTTGCTGTCCAACCATCAATGTCTTCGTCGCACTAAGGGGGGTAGCGATACCAGAGCAATCATCGCCAGTCGAACATGTTATCCCAACAATGTCTGCGAGATCCGATTCCATCCAGTGTAGGCGGCCAATGGTTACAGAGTAGATCTTCTTTGCATTCTTTAGTCGAATGACGCCATCGTTGACCTTTTCGAGTTGTTCACCAACGATCCGCTGAGCAAAGCTGAACACCAAGAAAGACGATGTCGATCGCACTGGACAAGCTTCCAAAGTTCCCAGTGCTGTCTTGATGAAATCCTCCCTTCCTGACTGGCTGTCCATACAGATAGAAAGCGCTCGAATTTGCGAACCCTCATCGACCATTGCATGCGTCATTTTTTCACCACGGGGGCTGACAATGCACGAGGTTTCTCCACACTCTTCTTTCACATTGACATCGAAATAGATATCATCCGGGGAGCCATTCTGAGATCCTGGACTCGCGTACGACACGCTCGTGGTGGTGCCATTGACTACTGTTAGCTCACGTTGCATGTACTCGGCTTTGAACGGAATTTGAAACGACATGCTTTCAAAACTAAGCCCAGTTGTGGATAGCTTTGTAATGGCAAACTCGACTTCCACGTTCGTAGCATCAAACCAGCTCACAAGTTGACTGTCTGATGCTCGTAGAACCTCCTGGAAGGCATTCTGTACATCTTCTTGTAAAACGGCAGATCGGTTTGACGCACCTTGATCGAAACCACCGTTATAATCGAAATCGGACGCATTCTTTGCGAGCTTTTCGCTGAAAAAGGACTGCAGTAGCGGAAATGCGTGAGCAGCCAACGTGCGTGTCGATGGAGCGCCAAGTAGAGCGATATCTCCTTCATGGTCGACTGTGTTGCCTAGACGAAAGCGCGCGCTTGAATCTGGTGCCATGCTGCTGGAAACCAGTGTACTCATCCACTCTCGTGTCGAGAAGCCGTACTCAATCCCGGAGGAAAGTTGTGTGGGGGACGGAAGCCCACATGCTGACTGACTTGTGCGTTGTCCTCCTCCGCCAGTGATCACGGAACGGAGCACCGTATTCACTGACGGGTTCCCGGGACCATCTGATGTTGGCTGGCTCCAATTTCGTGATGGAACAACAAATTCACTTGCACGAAGCTCTTGGATACCATTCGTTGGACTGCTAACAAGTGGCTGCACGTTGATGCCGTGGAACGAGTTGCTCAGCAACCATAGGATTGCGAAGCAAACGGAGTACACCAAGGCTTTGACCTTCCACGCTCGCCCAGGTTCTGCAGCCATCACCGCTCCTGTAGCAAATGTCCAAAGCGCGATGGGTAGCACGATCGTCGCCATCATTTGAAGCGGCCATGTGAATAGTGCCGCCATGCCGCCAACGTAAAAATTGTAATCCTGGACCAGTTCACGTCGAGCATTTCCGCTTTCCGCGGTAACTGTGCGCAACGTCACACCACCGGACAACCAGTACGTGGCCAGAGTCAACGATGCCACAGACAATGCAGTACAGACCAAAATACGCAGACGCCGAATTCGCAAAAGCACCGGAACCGGGTTCACTTGGAGTACATCTCGGTAGTAGGAGAGCCTGGGTGTCGCGTTGGCGGAGTCGTCATCATCGGAAGGCGATTGGATTATCTGGGAGATCGTCAGGGAGGATGCCATTTGAGGATGTCGGCGACGGTCAATGCAACGTGTCGATGACTTGAGCGCCGCGGGCAAACTGGTGATCGCGTTTGCGTTTGGGCGGCGCTGCGCAAGCAATTGAAAGCGGGATGGAGTCAACGACTGGGATAGAAATAGAGGACGAAGGTATTATCCTGGATAGTAGATACCTAACGAAAATGCGTTCGGACCGCGTGTTGCGAGCTGTTGAGCGTGAGATCAATGCAGGCCAAGCCCTGCATGGGTGCCTGAATTGTGCCATAACCAGATATTATATGTAATCCGTACTATGTAGGGATGTAGGGATGGCAACGCCAGCCATTTGCCAACGCCATAGAGAGCGCGACAGACCCAACGGTTTGGGTCTGTCGCACTCATGGGGGTCAACGCCAGGGTTGAACTCACCGTGGACTGTACTCATTAGCTTAGAATCGGCATAGAGTCTCTATGCCAATATTCGATTCTGAGCCTTCGACCGCAAGCTGTTGCTTTGTAGTAATATGTCATCTGTTGGAGGACGAGAATCCAGAAAAAGTTGCCAAATTTGTTATTGAAGTTTAGTGACTCTATTTCCAACCAGGCACAAAATCGTGGTGTAAATGTACTCTATTTTTTTTACGTGGTTGCTTTGATCTTTTTGAACACAGAAGTGCAAGGATGGGCTTGACGTACCTGTACGGTATGCACTGTGCGACCGACCTTCGCTAGAGACTGCAAGCATAGGAGAGGAACATAAAGCTATCCAACACCAATAACAGACCAACACAGAGATACACCAAAGCGTGAGCCAACAGCCTGCACATCGCATCTCACGGTTCTCACAAACGTTCAGAAATATATCGCTTTTTGGGCAGTCACTACTGACCTCATCACGTCACACTGGATCGAAAACGTGAACGAACGAATATAAATCCAGCACTACGTACGTGTACCAACCATACTGTAGTGATGCAGGGATTCATACGATTATCCCCGCGTGCGCTTTGTCCGTGTCTGTGTTTTCCAATCATCAATTTCGCAAACACCAACAAAAAATGAGAAATCGCTGTTGACTATGACGAAGCAATAGAGGATATCGAATGCAACCTCCGTCTCTGCTCAAGTATACTCACTTGGAGGAGATGAGAGTTGCTTGCCCGTATCAGGGTTGCTCTCCAGGTTAGCATAGTCCGGGACCAGTGGGTCGCGTTCCGACATGGCTGGCTGGAGGTAGACATCCTCCAGGACACTCTCGAGGTCGTCTCGCTGTTGATGGCGGCGAACGTCGATGAGCACACACTCGTCCAGCGGGAGGTTTAGCGCAATGCGTGGGTAGCGAGATGAGATAAAGAAGTGGAAGATCACCGTGAAGATCGGTAGGATAAGCGCGAAGGTGGCCGGTAGCGCTGCCTCCTTCAGCCCGAGAACTGTGGCCATGATGACCTGCGAAAATAGCAGCGCGAACACACAAAAGCGGTAGAGTGCTGGGAAAAACACAGCACCGGTGTGCGGGGATGGATCCGCGACGCAGAGTGCGAACCACCGCTGCACTAGTTCCGACAGGAATAAATACGCAGCCGCAAAGTAGCAAAGGATGGGGGCCACGGTGCTGAACACCAAGATCAAAATCAAAACCAACAAGAACTGGGCAATCGGGTCCGTGGCTCCGAGGTCACCCGGTACATTGAGAGGAGCCAATCCAAACCATGGAGAAGAACGCTCGCGAGGTGTCAGCTTGGGGGCGAAAAACTTGTAGACCAACGACTTGGCAATCGGGATAACGCGCAATAACTCAAGTGAGGTCGGCAAGCCCATTTGCACCATCAAAAACGAGATGAAGAACGAAGACTGGACTGGAATGGCTTCACTGATCTTGTTGACAAGGGCACTGATCTCGAGGCTCTCGTCACCTTTGCCCAGCAAACTGTCCAGGAATGTACCACCCAACACGGGCAGCAAGAACACCATGAACCACTGGTATGCTACAAGTTTGTTGAACAGGGACTTGTTCACTTCCGCCGCGGCAGCGTGGCCTTCACGCTTGGACAAAATGCCAAAGATAATGGGGGCCAACGCGTTCATCACCGAAAGCATAAGCGGCGAAATTTGCTGGAGCACGGGCTCAATCCAGGTATTGTCTTCCGCAAACGATTTCAACGCTGGCCACTTCTCCTTCAAACTCGATACCTTGGAAATCGTCACCACGAATGCAGTCGGAATCGTCCAAAAGATGATAATACCGACGGTCGCACCCAACGAAATCAACTCCCACGAAGACTTTACATTCAAAGAGATACCCAAATTCTCCCAGACAACATCATCCACGTGAGGTGCCGCTTCCACACGCATTTCCGCCGGATCCGATGCCTGAAGCACTTGCTGCGCCGCCTGCGCCGCACGAAGTGTGTTGAAGGTTACAAACCCAGCGCCACGCATGATGCCCGTCTCCTTCACGCTTCCATTCTTACTGCGCAGGTTCCGGATATACTCGCTTTCCGCCGCCTCACCACCATCAATAATCACAAATTCATCATGCGGGATCTGGAGAGTGGGGACATCACTCGTAGTCGTGTTGAGCATGTCGCCGCCCAACATCTCGTTGGCCAACGCCGCCTGGTTGCGCAAGATCGAGCGCACCTCCATTTCCACGGCATCATTCAGGCTCTTGAGCTGTTCCTTGTACAATTCGATTGCGTCCACTTGTTCACCGCCCACCATTTTCGACGACGTCATCACACGCTCGCCCAGCTCGGCGCTCTGGGCCAACGCATGCTCCAGTCGGTTGCGCACTTTAACGCGCTCCGCGACCAATCTTTCCAAGGCGCCACACTCCAACGCGACGTAGACATGGACGACGGAATCGGGAAACAAGACGTTCATGTAGTTGCGCAGCGTTTGCTGGGTCTGCAGGTGATTGGGCAGTCCATTAATGACGATACTGTACTGCATCGTATCCTTGCGGGCCAGGAACTCGTGGCGACGGCGCACGTATTCCACAAATTCCTGCCAAAGCAGGTAACAAGTCCAGGCCGAGAGCACGTAGTTGGAGCCCACGGTGAACCAAAAGCGCCAGAGCTGGCTTTCGTCATTCGAGTTGAGGTGGGACAGCGTCAGTTTGAACAGGATATCCGCGTCATCGTCCTGTCCGAGGTAGTAGACTGGGAACATGGCCGCTGAGAGCAGGATCCCCATCAGCGCGATCTTCTGGCAGAGCCGCATGAACCGGAAGAAGAAGAGCGTGTCCATGCCGCAGGTCTGCAACACCACGTCGTCGCTGGTCATGTAGAGCGGCACGATCCAGCCCAGGAACCCAGAGCGTCGCGCCGTGGCCGTGGAGGAGGACGCCGTCTCGGGGGACCGCTCGCGGCAGTAGTAGGCCTGCTCGTACTTGCGGCGCGCGACCTCGAACGCGCACCAGCCGAGGATGATGAACGGGCCATACGCCTTCAGTCCGTTCAGGACCGTCTCGGACGGCATCAGGTCCTCGGAATCGGGTTTCTCGATGATCTCATCCGCGTCCGCCATGGTCGTGGAGCCAGGTAGTTGTTCTCGCACTCACAATCAATCCACGTACGAGTCTGCTCGTCTTCGGCTGGTCGTGCCTGCGCCGTCACGAAAAGTGTTAGTGATGACCGAGAGGTGAGGTGATGGGATGTGATGTGATGGTGGCTGCCTATTCACCAAGGAAAACCAAGCCATCGCTCCGGCCGCAACTGTCACATCTATGTTGTCAGGCGCGACAATGGTCACGCCCCCCCCCCTCCGCTAAAACCGGTGGTGTAACGACTTTAACGGCTATTTCTGCCTTTTTGGGGGCAGAGGGAGAGGGTGGTTGTTGCCTAATTGTGGCCATCTTTTGGGCCTTCATTCCACGGCTGATGGGCAAAAGGTTGAGGATTTGCAATAGTCAGCGTCTATTCTGGCTCGCCGCCCACCAATGGTGGGGAGACGGATACGTACACATGTACCTGTTGCACTCCCTCTTGATGGATGGTAAGCTATTTTGTATTCGTGACTTGTTCCGGTTTCCCTTCGTATTGCACGGTACTGTACGTGGTGGGAGTGGAAAACCGGATTTAATCTCACGGATAACATTATTGGCGCATGCCCAGTTGATCAAGATGGCTTCACATCTTTGTCTCTGGCTATTAAATAGTGTCCGAACTTCGGACATGAGATATACGTAGGATAAAAGCCAGCCAATCCCTCTTTCTCTTTCTCTCTCTTCCACTCTCTTAGGCTGCGTTAGCGATGGCGCCGTCCACGACTACGACTTCGACTACGGCTACGGCTACGGCTAGGACTGTGGCTGCGGCTACGACTTGATGAGTGCCGACGACGGCGCCGTCTACTGCTACTTTCTCTATCGCGGTCTCGGTCTCGGTCTCGGTCTCGACCTCGGTCTCGGCGGCGGTCTCGGTCTCGGTCACGGTCATGGTCACGGTCACGGTCGCGGTCTCGGCCACGGTCCCGGCCACGGTCCCGACCACGATTGTAATCACGGTCACGACGATGGCGGTCGCTCTCCCGCTCATGGTCGCGACCACGACTACGCTCGTGCTGTCTAGCGCTACGATCTTGGCTATATAGATCGTAAATACATAGATACACGCTCGCATTAGACGTGCAGACCAGAGACCCGAGGTAAGAGTAGCACACACACAAAAGACGTCACGTACCGTGATCTCGAGCGCGAACGAGATCTCCGGGCGGGAGAGGGTGCCCGTTTGTGGTCCGCCTGCTTCGGTTGCTCCTTTGGCTCTGGTGACACGCGTTCCCCACCAAGACGCCGACGTTCACGACGCAGGTCCGCGATCTCCTGGATCTTCTTGCGGATTTGCAGGTACCCCAGGTGTAATTTCCCTCCAAAATGATCCGCGAGGCGGCGGTCGCTGTCAAAAATGCTCAAGAAGGCACCGCAGACGTCGCAGACCCGTAGCTTTTGATTGACATTGGTGCCCAGCATGGCATCTCGACCAGTGAGCTCTTGATTATTGGAAGTAGATGCGGATGTGGATGTGGATGTGGCCGTGGCCGTGGCCGTGACCGGGACTGGCTCATGGGATGCGTCTTGATTACTGTCGCTGTCCACGGGCATTGCCTTGTCAGTCTTCTCGCCTCGCGCACCATCGGGTCGGAATGTGCGGAGCATGGCCGCAGCCTGTGCTTCAGCCTTCTTGGTCTGTAGTTCCTCCACCTTCCCCATCAGCTCCATTGAGAGGTCCACCTCACCTTCGTTGCCGGCTTCTTCCGCCTTGAGCATCACTTCCTGGATCTCGGCCGTAATCTCCAGTACTTCCTTGCAATTGTCCACGTCCAGCAATGATGGCGCGCGCTCTCCGTCCTGTTCCTCTAATCGCTTTTGCGCGCGCTGAATCTTCTTTTCCACATCCGAGATCACCTTCACGAGCTCTCGGTCCAGGTCCTGTTCATAACCGAGATCTCGCTTCATGCGCTCACCTTCGTACACTTTTTTGAGCTGGGGCAGGTGCTCCTGCGGACACTCGCCCATGTCCATTTTGGTGTTTTGGAAGAGATCGTGCGGGCAGAGGCCGCACAAGAAGCTCTTGCACACACGCGCATCGCGGTAGTCCGTAATCTCATCGTGGGGCTTGTCTCCGTCGCGATTCCGCCCCATCAACTCGTCCAGCAGCGCGCGCTGAGCGTCCATCGTGACGGCGCGGCCGGCGTTCGATGCGCTCTTGGTCGTCGTCCCCAAAAGATTTGCGCCTGTTTTGGCGCCTTCGGTTCCATTTCGTATCTTATCGGGGGGATACAGTACGGTGGATAGTTATATCGAAATGTGCAGGTTTTCCCTCCTGGTTGTGACAAAGGACACCTGTAGTTTTCCGGTCAAACTTTTCGTGGATTTTTGGACGCAAAATAAAACGAAGGGTGAACGTTACGGTAAAAGCGCCAGCTTGTTCTTCCACGTTCGATGTCGAAAGCGTCAACATCCCCCCATCTCCCTTCTGGCCCGTGCTATAACCATATGTGCACATACACTCGACAAAAAGTGACAAAAGATTTCTAACATCAACATCCAAAGAATTGCCGAAAGTTTATGATGGAGCCCTCTGTTACTGCACGCGCAAACCCTGTAGAGCTCGCTTAGAAGCCTCTGAAATCGTCTCACGTCTTGGTCGCAATGAGCATTGCATCACATTTCGTCATTTCCCGTCAAACTGGGCGATCTGGCATCATGACCAGAAATCAGTATAAGGCGATGACGGCGCCATCGCGTTACCCTGAAAGGGGCGTCAATGACGCCCTTTTCAGGGTAAATCGCCTATAATTGGAGACGCTTCTGTGCACTTTAGCTGCTTTGCGATCCTAATCTGCCCTTAAAACTTAAAACTGCGGAGGATTACACAGTGCGTCAATTCCTGAAATCTCGTAATCACCATCAAATCTCAACTTCCTGAGAGAGTTGTGGAGCTGCTCAGTTGCCAAGCCGCTGAGCTCCATCTCGGCGATCCAATCAATTCGACCGCAAGCCGCTACTCCGCGCTACATTAGCAGTGCCTGTGTGTGCCTCTCTATCTCTGTGCGTGCATCTGACCTCTCGAAGGGCGCCACATCAGTCGATCTGGCACAGGGATGGATGCTGTGCGGCAAACCGTAAGGAAGGACGACCAGGATCAGAGCATGGCCGCCGAGGGTACCGCGGCGCATGAGAAGACGGATGAACCAAGCGATCAGCGAAACGTACCCGTGTGCTGTGCGCCATGCTGCGGAGCCAGCGAGATGGCCACCATCAAGACGTCTGTGGCCGTATCGACGGTGTCCTCCGTGCACCAAACGAGCGATATGGGCGAATTGCTGCTCTCCATGGCGAACATTGTACCTGCCTATCGCGTTCCACCGGGCATGAAGCTGCATCGCCCGCGCCCGCCGCAGAAGCGGCGTCCGCGCGGCCACCATGCCATGCTATTTGTGAGTATTTTCTGCATGATTGCATCGGAGTATACGCTGACGATGGAACTGCCCGCACGCGCCCAGCAATTTGTGGGCGGCATCGTGCTGGCCTCCAGTGCCGGGACCATGTACCTGTTCGTGTGTTACCTCGTCTGTGGTGCCTGTGACGCGCGCGCCGCGGAGTTTGGCGAGCTCCTGCTGGCGCGCTCCAATCCGTTGGCGTGGAAGCGAGATCAATTACGGTTTTTTCTAGAGGTGTGTACATGGATGGCCTCTGTGTGGTGCTCCTACACGGCGTTTCATAGCGTATGGCTCTCGATCGCTGGCGGTGTGTTGACCGCGGGTGGGTTCGCGGTGTGTAGTGACCTCGGCGCCGCCTACGTACGCGTCGTGGAAGCTCGCATCAACGCTGAGAAGAAGAACGCGCTGCATCGCGTGGCATGGCTCAAGATGCTGCTTTCCTACGGATGCGTGGGGTATGTGGTGACGGGGCATTGGCAGAACGTGCGAGTCTTTTTGTACAGTGACGTGACCGGCTTCCAGTCCGTGGATGATCTCGTGTTTCATTATTTACTTATCACTCTTGTTGGGGTCTCCTTGATTGTGGCCAGCGAACTCTTGCTACTCTTCGAGCCCACTCGATTGATTGGGATGATTCTTCAATCCCGCATCGTGGACGCTCGGTGTAACTGGGAGGAGCGTACTTGGCGCTCTCTGGCCGAGGTCACGGCGGTCTTTGGAAGCACCGTGGTGGCGTTCCACATTACGAACGATATGCTCATGTCACTCCAGCTCGGCACGTTGACGGGGTTGGTTGTGATTCTGCTCGGAGAGATGATGTCGTCGACTAGTCTTCTTTCAATTGTCTTTGCAGCTGATACGCGTGATGTCATCCCCGCGGACCACTGGGTAAAATTGATTCCTCTCGGGGTCGCCACCATCTTTGTGTGCTATCGCGTTGGGGTTGCCCTCGTGGACTTCGTGACATTACCCTCTTCGTTTAGCATCCTTCTCGTGTGGTCGCTCTCCGTTTGCGCTGTATCGCTTACCGTCGTTGCTCTCACAGACAACCAGTACGCCGTGCGATTGCTTACCACGGCTGGTCGTCGATTCGGGGGTCGTCTCTGCATGACGGGAGTTACACTCGTGGCATGTACTGTGTGCCATGGATGGGTACCTGTTATCTTTTCGGGTGGTCTTTCATGGTTTTGTTTGACTCTGTCGCGCGAATGCTGGAATGAGATCGAAGCAAAAGAAGCGAAGAAAACAGCAACGGCGGCAGCAGTGGCCGCAGAAGCTGCTGCGGTGGTTGTCAACAAGGGTCGCACGCTTCCTCTAGTTCGCATATCACACGTTGACAAGCCCAAGTCGCATGACAACTTGTTAAAATCGTGGTCAAGCCTGGTGATGAGATATTTCCGAAAGAAATATTGGTACCTATACACGCGAGTCAAGTGGACGTTTATCCCCATTGTGATTCTTTCAATCGTGGATATGTGCTCGACGATTGTGCTGCTGATGATCCTCCCGCGATTTGAAGTGTCACTCTCTCAATTTTCGGCGGCCAACGTTGTGATCTCGACGGGAATGGGATATCTAACCAGCGATATTCGACGACAGCTGAACCCTGAAGTACTGGTGGAAACAGGCGTGCGGCACTTCAAGAATAAGTGGTACATATTCCCGTTACATGCGTTCGTCGAATCTGCCGTGGTCTTTGGGGTCTTTATCGGGACATTTACATCGACGTCGACGGTATTTAGCTCGCTCACGCTAGCATTGATCTCGGGAATCGTTGTGTCAGTGGGTGGCCATTTGGTGTGCTCGCGATTTCACGTGGCAGTTGGCAATCGAGCTCGTGTTCAACTCACAGCAACGTGCGCTATCGCTTTCTGCGTATTTCTCTTTACCTGGGTGTCGTTCCTCTGTTTGTTCACGATTTACCATCACATTGACAGTATCGAGGCAGCCTTTTGTTTGGCATCGCTCTCGGGTGTTGTTTTCGTAGCCTCGAGCGAACTGTTTTTGCTGTGGCAACCAACGCGCGAAATCGGACTCATCTTGCAATGCCGTGTGACTCACGCAAAAGAAAATTGGCAGGCAGAACCACTTCGGTCGTTTCTTGAGCTGTTCACGTGGTTTGCAGTCATCTGCGGTTCATTTGCTTTATACGATGACCTCCTGCTGGCGCTACACGTCGGTACATTTTCTGGAGTTGCTGTTTCTCTGTCAGGGGAGTACTATCGTCGTAATCGATCCAAGCTTCTTCGAAGATGGGTGACGAATAATGAGCTATACACAGTGGAACGCAGTGAAATCGATTCCTCACCCGTACAATTCATGGAACAAGACAAGACTGATCGTCCTCGTGTGTTGCCAGCCATGTTGCTCTTCGCGTACATCGGATCCGGCACTTTCCACTGGATATTTGAAAACATTCGAAGTCTGGAAATGACTGCACTTCTGGCATCGCTGGCTGGCTTCGCATTCTTGTGTATTGCTGATCTCCTCGTGTTGTACAAACCAACTCGTTGGGCTGGGGTCATTTTACAAGATAGATTCCTTCGCGCACGTGAAAACTGGAATGAAAACCCAGTCCGATCTTTTGTAGAGCTGGGTTGTTTCTTCGGTGTGATTTACGGAAGTTACGCGATTTATGGCGACATACTTGTCGCTATTCAAGTTGGTACTGTTTCGGGCACACTTGTTGCACTTATTGGTGACCAGCTTCGTTGCCGAGCAAGAGCATTACCACTTTCAGGTGCGCCTTCATGATGTGTTTACTGTCTTCTGTATGCAATAAGTGCCAGCGAGACTGATGTGTGGGCTGGTGTATGGTGGGTGTGTTGATTGTAATGGTGATGTTGATGATTTCAGATTGCGAGGATCAGACTGCTGAGAATCCACAGATTCTTCCACTCCCGGTCATGGGTTTGCTCGGTCTTGTTGGTGCGGTGGCATTCAATATCATCTACACACATCTGAGAAGCATCGAAGTCGCGTTTGTGCTCGCAACCACTAGTGGTGTGGCTTTTGCACTTCTCGGCGACGTTTTTGTCTTCTGGAAGCCCACGCGAAAGGTTGGACTTATTCTACAGGAGCGCATTCTCTATTGCCAGTACAACTTTAAGATTCACCCGGCTCGGAGTTGGATGGAGGTTATTTCGTGTGCGCTTGCGTTGTATTTATCGTACGAGTTTCTGTGGCCCAAGGATTTGCTCGTCGCTATGCAATTTGGGACGTGTACGGGGATCATGTCGTGCGTGTGTGACGAACTGATAATGGAGTATCTTACTGATTTCGAACGAAAGGCACTCCAAGGAGCAGCGCAGTCACAAAAGGCATCAAAGTACGTTTCAGCGCATCACTGCCGAGCTAAGATTTGATTCTAACCTTTCGTTTGACAATGTTCCACGTGAGCAGCATCCAAGATAATTCCGGATTGCTTTCTCTTCCATACGAAGTTCAATTTGAAATAGCACATTTTTTGTCTGCGGAAGATCTGTTGGTTGCACGCGCAACTTGCCACAAGATCAACAATATGCTTCGTGCGGAGTCTGCGCGGTATTGGTTGTATTCTAGTTTACGCCGCAAGTTCCGCATTCGACAAGGCTCTCAAATTGCCAGCCGTATGAGAGACCAGGCACGATCATTGATCTATGATGCGATCATGGTCATTCTACCAAAACTTTTCAGCACCAGGTACGGAATTTTTGTTACGATAGGATTGATGCGAAATTATTCGACATTATTGTGCTAATGCACCTTATGTTTCTGCTCATGCGGTTAATGTTTCACGACCTGTAGGGATCCATCCGAGGTGCTGACTTCCGGTATTGGTGTAAGCCGAGCTTTGAAATGGGTATATTTGAATGCCGATTGGATCAGGTCGCAGAACCTTGCCCCACTACCCTCCAATCATAGCGAAAAGATTGTCACGTACGTACCGCTGATGTCATTTTGATCGTTTTTTTACTGCAGGAGTAGTCTGAGTAACAAATGTGCGCGTGTTTTGCTTTGTGTTGACGTCGCAGCTTCCATCCTGGAGATGTCGCTTTCGACGTGTTTCGTCACATGCCTGACAAGAGTTATCTCGAAATCACGCTGTCGCGTAACGAGGATACATCCATCAAACAGATCGATGTTCCCGTCGCTGTATATGCGAAGATCCAGACGGATCCCTTCAGTTTCGTCGCAGCTGAGACGCTCTCAGAAGTGGATGCATTTTCCAACTGGCATGTTGCCTTTGTGACGTTTGCTGCAATGACCCTCATCTTTATTGGTCAATTCTCGAGTGATGTGCTACGACAGCACATCCTTCCGGCGTCGTTCTGGTCGTGACGAAATGGAAAACTTTGGAAGCAGATAAACTTGATAAGCACGGAGGGCATGCTGGGCCAGCATTTGTCAAATATATGTGAGAACGTAAATTACAGTGCCAAATATGATATGGAATTTTCGGGTTGAAGGCGCAGGTGAAGAGACCCTACCGGTATGCATGTCTACATGTAATTATGGAAACTCGTCGTTTCTCCGCGGCTGTTACACTCAACACCTTCGTATTCAGACTTGTGCATTGTTCTCTGCAAGCACTGCACAACGATTCGATCGTCGTAGGGTCATCGAAGAGGAGGTGAGTTCCAGTGAAGACATATGAATGCGCAGGCACCACGACACAGTGATCATGGGTGCCGAACAAAGCAATCCGCTGTAGAAGCATCCAGTTGCCAACTCAAATTGTGCGGGCGGCAACAACAAAAATGTAGGCGTCGCACTGCGTCGATGCACGATCGGCACGTCAACGTAGTATTCCGCACAGTCATCGCCGTAGCTGTCGCCACTATTGCCGTCAACAACGTTACCAGTATCGGGATTGTTCATGGGCAGACGACCGCGTATGTGGGGTACCCAGATCCCCGTTATTCCGACACCAAGAACATCTCACAATTTTCATGCATTGGTGGTTTGCCGAATTGCCCCGATGGCGGTGAATACGCCGCAGCAGGTGGGAATCTAACGGTGACCATTCTCGCCATGCGGAATCTCCCCGATCTAGATGGATTCGGTCTCGCCGGTCTACAGACGGACGCATACATTGAAGTGTGCATTGGTGATAACGTACGACGATCAGGTACAATACTCAACTCGTTAAATCCAGTATGGCCACCCTGTCTGGAAAAAGGCTGTCGAGGTGCCAACGACACGGTTCGTGACCTAAACTTTGGGTTTCGTCCTGCCGGCACCGAGATCGTGATCAAAGTATGGGACGAAGACAGTGGGTTCGAGTTTGGTGATGACCTGATCCAGCAGGTCACCGTGAATGCGATCTACTGCTCGGCTTTTACGGCTCGCGTGCAGGCACTGCCCAATGCGGAAGACTCGGCGTGGCATATGCCCGAGCAGCCGTTATGTGTCGAGCAAATGTGGCTTCCACTGGTCGCCAATTCAGTTTGTGAAGTCGATGGCATAGCGTCTCCCGAGGTACCGTGCATTCTGATACGAATGACAGCTCTCCCCTTTCAAATTGCTGTGGAGGAGACGTTTTTGACTGGTGCGATAATTAACGGCGGCATGGGTGGATATTTCCCGGATGAAGACTCGTGGCTCTACGGACGTGTGTACTCTTCATCAATCACTCAAATGGCGAGCTACTTTCGAATGACCCGCTCCAAGGGCGGTCTGCTCATTCGTTCCGATAGCACCCTGCAGAATAACAAAGGCAACACGTCTCTGGTTCCTACGTACCCGTACGCTCCCGTGGCGCGTGTCACGTTTAATTTCGACGCTGAACTGTTCGTGTTTCGCCTAGTGGCTGACGCACCGTCAGCGCCTGAGTGGCTCGCGGAAAGTGATCAGTATGGGTGGGTGGAAACACTCGAGTACGCACAATTGGTTGGGTTCGATGGTGACTTTCAAGCTGTGGCCCAGAATTTTACAGCACACACGAAGAACGAGTACGGAGATGCGTTCAAGCAGGGCGTCATCACTGGTGCTAATGTTGCTCAAGACTACAAGGACACAGTGGGCAGAATGTACTTCATTGTGGCGCAACCCCACGAGTCATTTGATGTCGTGGCAGCAGTATACTCAAAAGACTTCGGGCGCGCTGCGTTTGCTAACATTTCGTTGCAATTCGCGCCAAATGTGATTTTCTTGATGGTGCTTGTGGTTAAATACCTGAAACGCATGAACTGGCGGATCGAACGTGTGCAGTCGTTCTTAGCCGAAAAAGTAGTGATTGTGGATAAGGAGGACTCGTCAGACCATTCAACTACCGCCGGAAAGGGAAGTAAAACGACCAAACCCAAAGGAAAATCGGCAACGCAGTCAAAATCGACAGCATCCCCAGCTTCAGCTCTAAACCAACATGCATCTACCGATATCGTGGCCGCGCTGTTCCTCTGCTACAAGGAAAGCCCTCGCAATCTCGAATTCCGTCGTAATTTGTGGTACGCGACGTTTGCAATCAAATTAATTATTGTCGCCCCGGTTCTGTTTATAATGTCCTGGGGTGTGACAGCTATCTTACTGGTAACACCACCTGCCTTCGGCTTCGGACTCATCTTCTTAGGCCTTGGCGCTGTGGCTTCAATTTACGCCGTCCTACGCTGGATTCAGATGGGATGGCGAATGACCAGCACCATCCTCGCAATTTTCGTGTTTACGTTCTTTTCCTCTTTTGCGTTCCTGTTCTCAGCGATCTTTGCGGACTTGAGTGTGTTTGTTGGCGGTGAAAATGTTGATTTCTTCTCTCTCAGTTGTATTTTTTTAACGTTCAACATGATGCCCATGCTATGGATTGCGTTCACCAACGATGCCAAGCTCTCCAAGTCGCTCACACAGGTCATGGCGGTTGTCTCGGCCAACAAGAAGGTGAACGTTCTCAAGACACGGTTCAAGAACCTCGGAACTCTCGGACTTAAACTTGCAGCTGCCAAAGGAGGAGGAGAACCATCTCAGACTGGAACGGGGAAAGTAGGAGCCGGTGGTGAGAAGCGCCATCGGCTTGGAAGTGTGAGCGTTCGCGCACGAAAAGAGTCTGTATTTGCTCCGATCATGGGTGATCATTACTCGGTCGAGCCATCCATTCCTGGCTTCAGTCGTGCTGATATCCTTCAAAACGCGTTTGTGACCGCCCCCGAAACCAAGGCTCGCACAAATCGGCGATGCTACTTGTACGCACTCGTTATCCTTGCTGTCTACTGTGTCGTAGCGTACGTGAGAACGACCTACCCAGCGCAATCCATCGGAATCTCGGTCACTGTTGTGTTAGTGGATGCCTGTATATATATGCTGTATCGTGGTAGCGTGTCCTGGTCAGCTGGCTACACCGTATTCCTTATGAGCTGTGTGCGAGTATGTCTCGCCGCCACAAGCGGGGACTATTGGATTCTCGGTCACGCATTTTTGTACATGATATTCGGCACAGCGCTGTGTCGTGAAATCATCGGCAAGAACCTGCCACGCATGAATGCCCGAGAGGCTGGTGGAGTGACGTTTTTTGGCCACGATCATATGCAGGCATTACGGCATTTAGATATGTCGACGACCCCCGAGTTTGTGCTCGGGTTTTTATCGTTTTTCTACGTGTTCTTACTACTCGCTGTCGCTTTTGGTACCGATGCCAACCAAACGATTCAGGTGCCCGTGATGGGCCAAGAATGGCCTCTATGGATATTTGGCGTACTAGCGTTTATCGTCGTGCTCTTCACTGGATTGGCGCTGGCCACATCACGAGCCTTCTTCCTGCAACGTGAGCAATTGCTCTCAGATTATGCGCAGCAGGTCTACTTGTTTGTGCGCGCGTGGAAGCTGCCATTTATGTTGGCTGCCGCCTCCGAGGTCCTTGTTGTGTGTTCTGGTCTGTTTGTGTATGCCTCCACAAAGTCAACTTTCATCCTCGTCACCTCCTTCTTTGGCCCACTCCTGCTCATGCTCTCACTGGCGGTGTACGTGCAATGGCGACGCAATGATTATCGGCTTGTAATTTGGCCCCCGGAAGAAGATGAAGAAGATATTCTGGATGAAGACGATGACGATGAGCTGGATGAAGTGGCTGCTCTCGAAAGAGAGGCGGAGCTTATGCGTGAAGCTTTTGTTTTACCTCCTTTGAAGGGTAAAAAGAGCAATACCAGCTTCTTTGATGGTAATGATGAGACATTCAAGATGCCTTCTCTTCCTCCCAAAAGCGCGTTACCTGCCAAATTCCTGCAAAAAGGGAGCAAACCGGAAGCAACACATAAGGAAACTTCAGCCACTCCAGGAGGACCATCGTTCCTTAATCGTGTTGGATTAAAAGGACACACCACGCGACTCAACACGGAAGCAAAAGCAAACCGCGGGCCCAGTGTTGCTCGTGGTGGAAGCAACAGGTCGTCGAAAAAATCATTGACCTTCTTCCCTCCCAACGGGAATACTGGTCTCGAGCAGGTCCTGGAAAATGGCAGCAGTCGCATGCTAAACGGTACTGCAACTCGCCAATCGTCCAAACCATCCAAACTAAAGGCGCTATACTCCATGCTTCGGGATGTGCGTGCTGGTCGAGTTCGCTTTCGCGACGTGTTTGCCAGGCGAACTTGGCACAAGTATCGCGATGGTTCTGCGCGGCCGGACAACATCAATGGGATCGCATTGAGCCACGCGGCAAGTGGTAGTGGTGAAGGACTGTCCCCTCCTGGGAGCACTAGGGCGCTACTGGGTGGCAACTCAGCAATCGATGTCAACTTCGCGACCATGTCATTGTACCAGGCGTATCAACAGGGATTCCTTCTACCTCAAGACTACGTGACACTAGGGTGCTTTGGCGCGCTTCTCGTTCTTCTTCTCGTGTATGGAATCATTCTGTCGCTGACGGAGCATCCAGCATGGCTCGGTCATCTTATCTGGGTGGGCGTTTACGTCGCCATTTTTTCACTATTCCCGACGGTCAAGTACTTTAAGATCGCCGGTGTCACGCAGGACATGACGCTCTCGTTTGCAGCAAGCTACTTGTTAGCCTGGATCACGGGGTTCATTTTATTTTTCGCTGTCATGCACGCGAATGTGAACGACGTGGAGTCGCTCGTGATTCTATCCATTCTCGTCTTTTATCCGATTTTTCTGCTCTTCATTGTCACACTCTTCAAGTGGAAGGACGAAGGTTGGGCGCTCACACGACCGGTGAAGCGCATTTTCACGTTCTCTATGGCATCCATCACGCTCTGGATTTTTGAAATGTATGTTTTTGCCAGTGTGTTCATCGGCGCGCTTCTTACTTTTCTGATGGCGCTCTTCCTCTTCCTAACCTTTTTCCTGGTGAAATATGTCGAGAACGATATGTACCTCGCACCAGTGTATCAAAGACGTGCCAACCGCGTGGTCATGGTTGCCACAGCGCTTGCCATCTTCATTGGTGTGTTGTCGGGGCTTGCGTTCTTCTTTTGCCTTTCCATCGCGTTTGTCGTGTTGATTCTCAAGTACGCCCTGCACGTCGGTACGCTTTGGTTGATGCATTCGGGGGGAGATGATATGGCGCTTTTTTTCTCTCCCTACGTATTCCCCGTCTTCTCCTACAACGCGTACACCAACAACGTCGTGGACGAAAATCGCAACGTGCGCCACATCTACATGATTTTCCTGTTGTGCTTCTTATGGGGTGCCTGTGGTGTCATGTTTTTCAATCCTCTGGGTTTTGGTATCGGGCTCTGCAGCCTCGTGTTGCTGAGCTTTGCCGGGTTGACGGCCCACCTTTGCGCCATCACACCGGTGCGCATGGGGATTGCCGCCAAATACATTAATGAGATGATTCTCAAGGACGCCAGCACCGCCGCCAAGGACGCTACTGAGCAACGGCGAACGCCCTTTACACTCGAAAGTGCCGAGTTTATCGAGATTGAGCGTCGGGAAAAGAAAACGGAACTTGAATTCCAGGCGATCGCATATGGTGGCGCGGCGGCCAGAAACAAGAAAGCCACCGCCAGTGGTAGTGGTAGCGACACGTTGCCTGGGACCGACGTGGCTGGGGATCATAGCCATTGTGCGCTGCCGCCCCGACGCAGCGGTGGTGAGATCGCGCTGGAGATCGATATGCTTGAGCGAAGCTGCCGTTTCCAATCGATGGCGGATGGTGGTGACGATGAACCACTGCGAGACGGGCTGTATACATGGCGCGATGTATTTCGCGATGCTTTCCACGCCGGCACAGGACCCTTTGGATTCCTGTACGTGTGTACGATTCCGTGGCGCGTCTATCGATACCTGCGATGGAGATATTTCCCCTCCACGATTGACCGCGCGCTCGAAGCTGAACGGTTGGCGCGTGCAAACGAGGAAAGGGAACAGCAACAGGCAGAGGAGGACGACTTCCACGCCATTGAAATGGGGATCAAGACAGCAGCAAAGGACGACATGACCGACCTGGTGGGTATTCTGATGGAGCTGCCCGTGCTGGATGAAGAGCTGGACAAGGCCTTTTACGAGGAAACACGGTGCATCATTCATTTACAATTGCTGATGATGAATGCCGCCGATGCTCGACTCAGTCGTGAAAAAATTCTGTTTCAAAAATTTCTTCGCGAGAATCGGTTCAAACTCATGTCCAATGGGATCAATCCACCGGCGAATATCTTCAAGACGAGCTCGTTCGCGTCGATTGATATCCCCTTGGTCGCCGTGTGGCTCATCTCCTTGACCGAGGAGGAACGCACACGGTTCCACGCACTCAAGGCAGCGTTCAATGAAGAAATGGAGCGCCTGGATGCCATCATCGACGCCGAGGATACGCAATCCAGACAGGAGCAGCAACAATTTCGTGCCTCGTGGCGCGACCACGAGGAAGCGCAATGTCGCCGACGTCAGCAAGAGTTTATGAGCAGGCGACTGCGGCGCGAAGCCGAGGGCATCTCGGCCGAGGAAGAGCTCGCGCAGGACGAAGCGCTCGTGAACGCGCAGGAAACCATGATGGAGATCGAGTCGGGGTATTCCTGCATCCCTGGTGAATGCGGACGTGCGCTGCAGTTTGTGGACCGTGATTTTCCACCGGATGAGACCTCGGTGGCCAGCGTGGCCTGCGCTTCCGAGCTGGCGCCTACGTGGAAGGTGTCGACGGCGATCAACGTGGTGGCTGGCCTCTTTGACGGCGGCACGGACCCGGACGACGTCAACGTGGGGCGGCTCAATGACTCGTGGCTGCTCAGCGCCATCTCGATCATCGCCGCCTCGGGTGGCGTGGACGACGGCAAGGTGGACGCATTGATTGACCAAATCTTCATCACCAAGCAGACCTCACTCACAGGTGCCTACGCGTTGCGGTTGTTCCACAATTGCCAGTGGGAGACCGTCGTGGTCGATGACTTCTTTCCGGTGCTTGCTGATGATACGACGAGCACGGCCACGGCCGCGTTCGCGCACAGCCATGACTTTGAAGAATTGTGGGTACCGCTGCTGGAAAAGGCCGTGGCCAAGTACTATGGCGGGTATGCCGCGCTGGAGCAGGGCTACGTGCACCACGCGCTCAAGATGCTGACCAGCTACGACTCGGAGGAGATCAGCCTAGCGCAAGCGTCTCGGGGTACGCTCAAGCAAACGCTGTGGAAGCAGCTGCTCACGTTTCGTGGGAACCGCTTCCTCATGGGCGCCGGCACGATCACGAGTACGAATGCCGATACCGAGATCTTGGACACGGGTCTCGTCTTTGGCGCCTGCTACGTGGTCTACGACGTACGGGAGGTGGATGGCCACCGGCTCTTGCAGCTGCGAAACCCACCGGGTGATCACGATGAATGGAAAGGTGACTGGAGCGATCATTCCCGGCTGTGGACACGGCGCCTGAAGAAGCTGCTGCACTGGAGCGCGGACGGAGATGGTGACAACACGTTCTGGATGAGCTTTGACGACTTTTGCCACGCGTTCCGCAGTCTCTACGTGTGCCGCTACTATGACCCGGTCAAGTGGCCCCGCATCGTGCGGCATGGGCAATGGGTGGCCGGCGCCACGGCCTGTGGATTGCCCACGCGCCATAACCCCGAGTGTGCGCTGGATGGCAATCCACAGTATACGCTCAGTGTGACGCGCCCCACCGAGGTGATGCTCACGCTCACGCAGGTGGATGCCGCGGGGTTGGCCCCCGTGGATGTGCTACCGGTCGCGGTCTACATCGTGGCGCAGGGCGCTCGCGGTGACCGCGCGTATCGCGTCAAGACACTGACAAGAGAGGTCGTGGTCGCGCACAGCGGTGAACCGGTTCGCCAGCGTGAGGTCCACGTGCGTTGTGAGCTGGCGGCTCGTGCCTACACCGTGCTGGTGGCGGCCTACAAAAGGGGTATGGAAGGCCCGTTTAAGCTGACGGTGCAAACGAATTACCCCGTGGTGATGGAGCAGCTCTGGCCGGCGCTGTGGAAGGCACCACTGGGCACGGGCGATCACGCGACCATGGCCGAGAAGATGGCGGCCCGAGTGCTTGAGACCGTGAACGAGTCGGCGGCCATGAGCAGGCTCAAGGAGACCAAGCACGAGCTGGCGGCCAAGCTGGCGGCGGGGGCCGCGGTCGTGGACTCGGCGCTGCGGGACGACGAGGCCGTGCTTCGAGAGGAGCTGGCAAGAGAGGAAGAGCAGCAGCACCAGAAGCAGTCCAAACCAGGCGATGGTCAGCGCAAGACGGCCAAGATGGAGGCTGGAGGTGGTGCTGGTGGGGCCAGCGCCAACCACTGGCTGGAGCAATGGGACGAAGATGTCGGCAAGCCATTTTACTACAACAAGCAAACGGGTGAGTCCAAATGGGAGAAGCCAGCCGAGTTTTGATTCCAGAAGGTAGGCGAGGCACAGCAAAGTTACTTGAGCAATGAGAGGCATCCCATCATCGTCAGCATGAGAATAACTGCACGGATACAGACCATAGCAACATGATGACACGACTGCTGGAGGCAGGGGAGGGGGGGAGGAGGAGGAGGTATTGCTTGACATGGAAAACACATAGTTGATTTTTTGTGTGCACTTGCTTTTGCTAAACGGGACTAGCTTCGCAATCAAAAGCAGTTGCATAGTGCATAGAGCATTGGGCATTGGAGCATTGGAGCATTGGAGCATTGTGCATCGACTTGCTTACGCGAGCGCGACGCTCTTGCCGCTGGCCTCGCTCCACTTGAGCAGTGCGTCCAGCATCACCTTTTCATCGGCCTCGCCCGTGACCAGCACCTGCTGCTTCTCCACGTCGCACTTGACCTCCTCCACACCTGATACGCATCCATCATGGACAAGCCACATTGGTCACATTGGTCAGAATTCGCGACGCCCATCCATACCACCGCTACACTTTACAAACAAGAGGGAAGACACGTGACGTTGCGGGCAATGCCCACGCCACCACGCACTTAACCGGCATGCGCACGCACCAGGGATCTTGGACAGGATGCGCGTGCACGCGCTGGAGCAGCCATCGCACGTCATGCCCACCTTGAACTCCGTAACCTTGGACATCTTGCGATTGGTAATGTGAGGGGGAATTGAGCAATCTGTGAGGTCAAGACGAAAATCGCAAATGACATTGTGGAAGGTGCCACA